>MU090270.1:0-15615 GCA_014858505.1 Corymbia citriodora subsp. variegata
TGTACTAATGTATAATTGTTTTTAATCTATTTCAATGTTGCAGGTACTTTTTCATGCATTTTCTTGTGCATAGCTCGTTGTTTGCTGAGGGAGCAAAGGACGGGAGTCGGTCCCTTGCCATTTCGGAGGGGCTCTAAGTTTTAGAGATTGCTGTAAAGCTGGATACCCTTTTGTGTGCATCGTGAAGGTTGGATTGCATATAGCATATATTTTTTTTTCACAGTTAAGATAGTGGGCATTGGTATTTGATTTGATTTCATTCGATTTATTTCTCAAGGACAATAATGGGAGATTATTTTGAGTCACATCACCATTTGCGGTGGCATCTGTGGTCTGCTTTAGATTGTGGTTGTTTCAGCTGTAACCCTATCGTGATTTCAAAGAAAGGAAACTTCTATTCTTGTTGAACATGTCAGTTTTTCAAGCTTCACTGCCTTATAGTTATGCCTGCATTTCCCTTTTCCTTCCTTTTCGTTGTTAGAAACAATTATGGCATCGACAGAAAATGCAGTCAAAAGAATCTGTTGCTCTGCTATGCTAACTAATGGTGATTTTCCCTTCCTGACCATGGAGAAGGTAAAAAGCCAGTGAATGCTAATTCCCAACTCCCTTATTTGACTCTGCTTCTTTAGTACTTTCAGGAGAGAGTTTAGAACGCTGATCTGTTTCATAAACAGGATTAGGAGCATTGGGATTGCACTTGTTGAGTGTTTAACGCGGCGTGAGCGATATGCCTATTCCTTTGAGTTATGCGCACAACATTGGATGTGTTTACCGTTTGTGAGTATCCAGTCGACAATTCATGAAACTATACCGCACAGGGACGTGAGCATTAGCTCCATATTTGGATTGATGAAGATGCTGATACAAGTTAAATCTAATTCATGTGTAATAACCCATTGGAATCAGCTTCAATGATCCATCTGTTTACTCAAGACTTGTAATGGAGCATTCAGAAGAAGCTTTAGATCGTCTACTCTAGAAGGACGAGAGTGGGCAAGAGCTTTAACAAAGATGGCCATTTGAATGCACAAGGCAGCTCAACTTTCCGTGATTAATTACAGGAAGGGTGATTAAAATTACAAGCAAGGAACGCAAGTTTCTTTATGGAAAATGAATGGACATAGTTTTCTTTATATGAAATATTCAAGGATAGAAGACTCATCTCCATCATCAATTAACATTATTAGCCAAATCAATTAATGTTTTGTAAATTTCTAGGAATCTCTATCCTTGGGATCTTTGATAAATTTTTTGAGTCATTTAACAGTAAAGTCATACAATAGACTTGTATAAGGCAAGCTTTGTATATAATAAGGTGAAATATAAAAAAGAAAAGCCTATTTGTTTCCTCTTCATTTTTTTTGGTTAGTCCTATTCTAACTCTCACCCTCAATTTTTGTAAGAGGAATGCCATAATCTTAATAATATATTATAAGAGGTAAGGCCAAGTTCATTAGAACCCAATGAGACTTAAATTTTGGTATCCATGTATAGAAAATTAATGATTAATTTTTAACTCCTAAATAAAAATATTAAAATTAAATTGTATAACATATAATTTTTAAGAGTATTTATTATATAATTTATATTTTCACCAATTGCATTAAAATTAGATATGAGACACTATACATAGATGATGCTTGTAATTTGAGGTTAGGAAAATCGGAATTTCAAAGCCGTAATTTGAGGTTCACGGCCTCCATTACGATGAAACAAAAACTCACGAACCTATACTCATATATAAAACTCAGAACATATATAAAACTCAGAACTTGTACTCATATATAAAACTCAGGAAATACTGTCCTCAATGAACAGACACGAAACATCTGTAATCTCTACTCGAGATTGAAAGCCGAAGGAAATAAAAGGCTCGTTTGGTTCAGCTTTCCCAAGGGGCTTTTAGCCCCCAAAGCCTTTTGGGAAAATACAAAGGTGTTTGGCTCAATATTTTGAAGGGCTTTGGGGAGATGTACTTGTATCTCCAAGTATCCTAAAAGTCCTTCAGATGAATGCAGGGTGAAAGGTGCATTTGCAACTTGTATCTTTGGAATGTAACATGTAGTACTGTTCATCTTCCTTGTGTGGCCAAGGAAGCCGACGATTGTTGGCCAAGGGGGCGATCGTCAGCCAATGGGGGCAATTGCCGGCCAAGGGGGGGCGACCGTCGTCCTTGGTCGCGCGACCTCAGCGGTCGCTCGACCACCGCCTGGGTCGCGCACCCAGCGACGGAGGTGACCTAGGCGGCTGCCTCTATTGCTTGGGGGTGTCGGCCGAGCGACCACCGCCTAAGGTCGCCCGACCTTAGGCTGCCTCGCTTGAGGTCACGCGACCTTAGGCAAGGCCTTTTGGCGGCGAGATCTGGCTGCCGGAAGGTAGATTGAAAAAAAAAATATTTACAAATATTTTTAATAAAAAATTTCTCAAAAGTCCATTAACAAAATGTGGTATTCACTAAACAGCATTTAGGTCAAAATTGTTTCATAATGCAAAATTTACCAAATGGTATTTGCATTTTGAAAAACCTTTTTAGCGCAAAGGTATTAGCATTTTCCCAAATGCATTTCTCCAAAACCGAACCAAACGCATGACTCACAGAACATAATGACATAACAGAAGAAGGAAAGAAAGAACAGAACAGACATAACAACGAAACCAAAGACTCACATAACAGAACGACGACATTCAAAAAAAAAAACTCTAGAACCGACGTTCCTTCTTGAAAACTCCTGAACCAACGTTCCTTCTTGAAAGCTCTCGTTCAAACTTCACCTATCCTGGCCAATCACATCCTTCCCATTGAAGACATCCAAACACTCACAAAGTGCATGCCATCAATCTTTCCATCGACGGCACTTTTGCGAAACTCTGCAGCCTCCTCTTCCAACCCCAGCAAAATGCTAATAGATCCAAACGTCTAAGGTCCAGTGATTGAATTCTCTATTCTCTTTGGAAAGACCATCAACAAAACCCAAATCAGTACTCACCATATTTCATTGCCAAGCTTTCAACCAATGTACAGCTAACTTAGAGAAGACCGGTCGATCCATCCTTTCATAAAAGCTAGAAGTGTTGACCGATGCAGCGGCCGTGTACTTTAGGATGCCATTGTTCAACATATGCATGGCTTCTCTGCATTTAAGGAAACTGAATCAATAGAAAACGAAAAGAAAAATCAAGGAAAAAAGAAATGGAAGAATTGTACATGTAGGTAGCGTTCTCAGCAGCGTAGAGAGCCCAGAAAAAAACTCCGGCTTGGTTGTTGGAGCGAGGTCCTCCACGACGAACCAGCCAAGAAGCGTGTGGGCGAGAACGGAGGTCAGTATAGGTGGAGAGGATGGAGGAGGCGGAGAGGGCGGAGTGGGGGAAGGAGGCGGAGGGGGGAAGGAGACGGAGTGGGCGAAGGAGGAATCCCGCTGAAACTGAAACAAATAATGAAATGAGGGGGCGGAGGAGGAATCCCCTCACAACACAGAGCGTACAAAGTTGAAGGATCTGTCCGATGACTTTCATTGGTACATCCTAAGTTTTCTCACACTAAAGGACATGGTGAAAATAAGCACATAGTCTAAAAACCAATGGATTTGGAATGAGATGAAGAAGAAGATAAAGAAAAAGTTGCTATGATGGTTTCTTTTCTAGGTTCATTTATCAATATTGTGCTACGAGTTTAGTTTGAGTAGGCTTGTAATGTGAGCACCCACCCTTTATCTTTCCATCTTCATCTTCTTGTTGGTGTAAAAATCGAGTTAATAGAGTTCATGAACTTAAATGAAGAGCTAGATGTTATTAACTCTACATAGTTGAGAGATCTGCCCAATGACGTTTTCTCACGCTAAAGAACATGGTGATAATAAACACATTGTCCAAAAATCAATAGATTTGGAATGAGACGAAGAAGATAGAGAAGAAGTTGTTATGATGGTTTCATTTCTAGGTTCATTTATCAATATTCCGCTACGAGTTTGGTTCGAGCAAACTTGTAATGTGAGCACCCACCCTTTATCTTTTCATCTTCATCTTCTTGTTGGTGTAAAAATCGAGTCAATAGGGTTCATTAATTTAAATGAAGAGCTAGAAATTCTCAACAAAACGCAAGAAATACTCACATAATGACATCCTTTGTACCCAAACAACACGAATGACACGACCAGGGAAAAACTCCCGAACCGACGTTTCGTAGCCGAACGAGTTCAAACTTCACATCTACTGGTCAATGTTATCCTCCTAACTGAATATATCCAAACGCTCACAAAATGCACGCCTTCAATTTTTCTTTCGACAGCACTTCTCCAAAACTCTCCGGCCTCCTCTTCCAACCGCATCGAATTCAAATGATCCTAGATCCAAGCGCCTGAACTCCAACGAATGATTCGCGAGTCTTTTCAAAAAGACTATCGAGAAAACCCAAATCAGCTGTCCTCACCAAATCTAGTTGCTAGGCTTTCAACCATTCCACAGCTAGCTTAGAAAAGACTGGTTGGTCCGTCCTTTCATAAAATTTAAATGTGTTGACATATGCAGCGGCCATGTACTCGAGGATGCCCTCGTTCAACCTATGCATGGCTTGCCTGAATACGAAGCAAACTGAATCAAGGGAAAAATTATCATGACAAAAAAAAATCAAGTAAAAAAGAAATGGAAGAAGAGATCATACGTGAAGGTGGAGTTCTTAACAGGTTTGTAATGTGAGTACCCACCTTTTATCTTTCCATCTTCACATTCTCGTTGGTGTAAAAATCAAGTCAATAGGGTTGATGAACTTAAATGAAGAGCTAGATGTTCTCAACTCTACAAAATTAATGGATCTGTCCGATGACATTAATTGGCACATCCTAAGTTTTCTCACACTAAAGGACATTGTGAGAAAAAACACATTGTCCAAAAATCAATGGGTTTGGAATGAAACAAAGGAGAAGATAGAGAAGAAGTTGTTATGATGGTTTCACTTTTAAGTTGATTTATTAATATTTCGCTACGTGTTTGGCCCGATGACGTTTTCTCACGCCCAAAGGTATTAGCATTTTCCCAAATGCATTTCTCCAAAGTTGAACCAAACGCATGACTCACAGAACATAATGACATAACAGATGAAGGAAAGAAAGAACAGAACAGACATAACTACGAAACCAAAGACTCACATAACAGAACGATGACATTCTCTATACAAAAAAAAAAACTCCAGAACCGACGTTCCTTCTTGAAAACTCCTGAACCAATGTTCCTTCTTGAAAGCTCTCGTTCAAACTTCACCTATCCTGGCCAATCACATCCTTCCCATTGAAGACATCCAAACACTCACAAAATGCATGCCATCAATCTTTCCATCGACAGCACTTTTGCGAAACTCTGCAGCCTCCTTTTCCAACCCCAGCAAAATGCTGACAGATCCAAGCATCTAAGGTCCAGTGATTGAATTCTCTATTCTCTTTGGAAAGACCATCAACAACACCCAAATCAGTACTACCATATTTCATTGCCAAGCTTTCAACCAATGTACAGCTAACTTAGAGAAGACCGGTCGATCCATCCTTTCATAAAAGCGAGAAGTGTTGACCGATGCAGCGGCCGTGTACTTTAGGATGCCATTGTTCAACATATGCATGGCTTCTCTGCATTTAAGGAAACTGAATCAATAGAAAATGAAAAGAAAAATCAAGGAAAAAAGAAATGGAAGAATTGTACATGTAGGTAGCGTTCTCAGCAGCGTAGAGAGCCCAGAAAAAAACTCCGGCTGAGTTGTTGGAGCGAGGTCCTCCACGACGAACCAGCCAAGAAGAGTGTGGGCGAGAACGGAGGTCAGTAAAGGTGGAGAGGATGGAGGAGGCGGAGAGGGCGGAGTGGGGGAAGGAGGCGGAGGGGGGAAGGAGACGGAGTGGACGAAGGAGGAATCCCGCTGAAACTGAAACAGATAATGAAATGAGGGGGCGGAGGAGGAATCCCCTCACAACACAGAGCGTACAAAGTTGAAGGATCTGTCCGATGACTTTCATTGGTACATCCTAAGTTTTCTCACACTAAAGGACATGGTGAAAATAAGCACATAGTCTAAAAACCAATGGATTTGGAATGAGATGAAGAAGAAGATAAAGAAAAAGTTGCTATGATGGTTTCTTTTCTAGGTTCATTTATCAATATTGTGCTACGAGTTTGGTTTGAGTAGGCTTGTAATGTGAGCACCCACCCTTTATCTTTCCATCTTCATCTTCTTGTTGGTGTAAAAATCGAGTTAATAGGGTTCATGAACTTAAATGAAGAGCTAGATGTTATCAACTCTACATAGTTGAGAGATCTGCCCAATGACGTTTTCTCACGCTAAAGAACATGGTGATAACAAACACATTGTCCAAAAATCAATAGATTTGGAATGAGACGAAGAAAATAGAGAAGAAGTTGTTATGATGGTTTCATTTCTAGGTTCATTTATCAATATTCCGCTACGAGTTTGGTTCGAGCAAACTTGTAATGTGAGCACCCACCCTTTATCTTTTCATCTTCATCTTCTTGTTGGTGTAAAAATCGAGTCAATAGGGTTCATTAATTTAAATGAAGAGCTAGATATTCTCAACAAAAAGGCCAAGAAAGACTCACATAATGACATCCTCTGTACCCAAACAACACGAATGACACGACCAGGGAAAAACTCCCGAACCGACGTTTCGTAGCCGAACGAGTTCAAACTTCACATCTACTGGTCAATGTTATCCTCCTAACTGAATATATCCAAACGCTTACAAAATGCACGCTTTCAATTTTTCTTTCGACAGCACTTCTCCAAAACTCTTCGGCCTCCTCTTCCAACCGCATCGAATTCAAATGATCCTAGTTCCAAGCGCCTGAACTCCAACGAATGAATTCGCGAGTCTTTTCAAAAAGACTATCGAGAAAACCCAAATCGGCTGTCCTCACCAAATCTAGTTGCCAGGCTTTCAACCATTCCACAGTTAGCTTAGAAAAGACTGGTTGGTCCGTCCTTTTATAAAATCTAGATGTGTTGACATATGCAGCGGCCATGTACTCGAGGATGCCCTCGTTCAACCTATGCATGGCTTGCCTGCATACGAAGCAAACTGAATCAAGGGAAAAATCATCATGACAAAAAAAAATCAAGTAAAAAAGAAATGGAAGAAGAGATTGTACGTGAAGGTGGAGTTCTTAACAGGCTTATAATGTGAGTACCCACCTTTTATCTTTCCATCTTCACATTCTCGTTGGTGTGTAAAAATCGAGTCAATAGGGTTGATGAACTTAAATGAAGAGCTAGATGTTCTCAACTCTACAAAGTTGATGGATCTGTCCGATGACATTAATTGGCACATCCTAAGTTTTCTCACACTAAATGACATGGTGAGAAAAAACACATTGTCCAAAAACCAATGGGTTTGGAATGAAACAAAGGAGAAGATAGAGAAGAAGTTGTTATGATGGTTTCACTTTTAAGTTGATTTATTAATATTTCGCTACGTGTTTGGTCCGAGTAAGCTTGTAATGTGAGCACCTACCCTTTATCTTTCCATCTTCATCATATTGTTGGTGTAAAAATCGAGTCAATAGGGTTTATGAACTTAAATGAAGAATTAGATATTCTCAACTCTACACAATTGAGAGATCTGCCTGATGACGTTTTCTCACGCTAAATGACATGATGAGAACAAATACATTATCCAAAAACCAATAGATTTGGAATGAGATGAAGAAGAAGATAGAGAAGAAGTTGTTATGATGGTTTCATTTCTAAGTTCATTTATCAATATTTCGCTACAAGTTTGATTTGAGCAAGCTTGTAATGTGAGCACCTACCCTTTATCTTTTCATCTTCATTTTCTTGTTGGTGTAAAAATTGAGTCAATAGGGTTCATGAACTTAAATGAAGAGCTAGATGTTCTCAACAAAATGAAAGAAAGACTCATAGAACGACATCCTCTGTACCCAAACAACACGAATGACACGACCAAGGAAAAATTCCTGAACCAACGTTACGTAGCCGAACGAGTTCAAACTTCACATTTGCTGGCCAATATCATTCTCCCGACCGAACATATTTAAACGCTCACAAAATGCACACCCTTAATCTTTCTTTCGACAACACTTCTCTAAAACTCTCCGGCCTCATCTTCCAACCGCATCGAATTCAAATGGTCCCAAATCCAAGTGCCTGAACTCCAACGAATGAATTCATGAGTCTCTTCAGAAAGACTATCAAGAAAACCCAAATTAGCTGTCCTTACCAAATTTAGCTGCCAGGCTTTCCACTATTCCACAGCTAGCTTAGACAAAACTGGTTCGTCCGTCCTTTCATAAAACCTAGATGTGTTGACATATGCAGCGGCCATGTACTCGAGGATGCTCTCGTTCAACCTACGCATGGCTTGCCTGCATTCGAAGCAAACCGAATCAATGGAAAAATCATCATGACAAAAAAAAAGATAAGGAAAAAAGAAATGGAAGAAGAGATCGCACGTGAAGGTGGAGTGCTCAACAGGCTTATAATATGAGTACCCACCACCCTTTATCTTTCCATCTCCAGCTTCTTGTTGGTGTATAAATCGTGTCACCCCAACAAACTCAAATGCTGACAGATCCAAGTGTCTAAGGTCCAGCGAATGAATTCTCTATTCTCTTTGGAAAGACCATCAACAAAACCCAAATCAGTACTCACAAGATTTCGTTGCCAAACTTTCAACCAATGTACAGCTAACTTAGAGAAGACCAATCGATCCATCTTTTCATAAAAGCTAGAAGTGTTGACCGATGCAGCGGCCATGTACTCTAGGACGCCATTGTTCAACATATGCATGGCTTCTCTGCATTTAAGGAAACCGAATCAATGGAAAACGAAAAGAAAAATCAAGGAAAAAAGAAATGGAAGAATCGTGTAGGTAGCATTCTTAGAGCGTAAAGAGCCCAGAAAAAAACTCCCGCTGAGTCGTCGGAGCGAGGTCCAAAAAATTATGATTAATTTTTTAACTCCTAAATAAAAATATTAAAATTAAATTGTATAACATATAATTTTTAAGAGTATTTATTATATAATTTATAATTTCACCAATTGCATTAAAATTAGATATGAGACACTATACATAGATGATGCCTGTAATTTGAGGTCAAGAAAATCGGAATTTCAAAGCCGTAATTTGAGGTTTACGGCCTCCATTGCGATGAAACAAAAACTCACGAACCTGTACTCATATATAAAAGTCAGGAAATACTGTCTTCAACAAATAGACACGAAACATATGTAATCTCTACTTGAGACGGAAAGCCGAAGGAAATAAAGGGCCCGTTTGGTTTAGCTTTCCCAAGGGGCTTTAAGCCCCTAAAGCCCCCAAAGCCCCTTGGGAAAATATAAAGGTATTTGGTTTAATATTTTAAAGGGTTTTAGGGAGATGCATTTGCATCTCTAAGTATCCTAAAGGTCATTTAGGTGAATGCAGGGTGAAATGTGCATTTGTAACTTGCATCTTTAGAATGCAATTGTAATACTGTTTATCTTCCCCATGTGGCCAAGGAAGCCGACGACTGCCGGCCAAGGAGGGCAACCGCTAGCCAAGGGGGCGACTGTCGGCTAAGGGAGGTGACTGTTGGCTAAGGGGGGGCAACTGTCGCCCTTGGTCGTGCGACTCGAGTTGCTTGACCACCGCCTGGGTCGTGCACCCAGAGACGGAGGCGTCTGCTTGGGTCACGCGACCCAGGGGACGGCTATTGCCTAGGGGCGCTGGTCAGGCGACCGTCGCCTGAGGTCGCCCGACCTTAAGTAAGGCCTTTCGGCAGCCAGATTTGGCCGCCGGAAGGTAGATTGAAAAAAAATATATATTTACAAATTTTTTTTAATAAAAAATTTCTCAAAAGTCCCATAGCAAAATGTGATATTCATCAAACGACATTTAAGTCAAAATTGTTTCACAATGCAAAATTTACCAAATAGTATTTGCATTTCGAAAAACCATTTAGCCCAAAGGTATTTGCATTTTCCCAAATGCATTTCCCCAAAGCCGAACCAAACGCATGACTCATAGAACAAAATGACATAACAGGCGAAGGAAAGAAAGAATAGAACATACATAACAACGAAACCAAAGACTCACAGAACAGAACGACGACATCCTTTGTATGAAAAAAAAACTCTAGAACCGTCGTTCCTTCTTGAAAACTCCCGGTTCAAACTTCATCTATCCTGGCCAATCACATCCTTCCCATCGAAGACATCCAAACACTCACAAAGTACATGCCCTTAATCTTTCCATCGATGGCACTTTTGTGAAACTCTGCAGCCTCCTTTTCCAACCCTAGCAAACTCAAATGCTGACAGATTCAAGCGTCTAAGGTCTAGCGAATGAATTCTCTATTTTCTTTGGAAAAACTATCAACAAAACCCAAATCAGTACTCACCAGATTTTGTTGCCAGGCTTTCAACTAATGTACAACTAACTTAGAGAAGACCGGTTGATCCATCCTTTCATAAAATCTAGAAGTGTTGACCGATGCATCAGCCATGTACTCTAGGATGCCATTGTTCAACATATGCATGGCTCCTCTGCATTTAAGGAAATCGAACTAATAGAAACGAAAACAAAAAATCAAGGAAAAAAAATGGAAGAATCGTACGTGTAGGTAGTGTTCTTAGCAGCGTAGAGAGCCTAGAAAAAAACTTTGGCTGGGTCGTCGGAGCGAGGTCTTTTACGACGAACAAGCCATGAAGCGTGTGGGCGAGAACGGAGGTCAGTATAGGTGAAGAGGATGGAGAGAGCGGAAGGGGGGGGGGAGGGGAGGAGGCGGAGAGGGCATAGTGTGGGAAGGAGACGGAGGGGGCGGAGGAGGAATCCCTCGCAACACAGAGTGTGCAAGGTTGAGGGATCTGTCCGATGATATTCATTGGCACATCCTAAGTTTTCTCACACTAAAGGACATGGTGAGAATAAGCACATTGTCCAAAAATCAATAGATTTGGAATGAGACGAAGAAGAAGATAGAGAAGAAGTTGTTATGATGTTTTATTTCTAGGTTCATTTATCAATATTGCGCTACGAGTTTGGTTTGAGTAGGCCTGTATGTGGCATCACCTTTATCTTTCCATCTTCATCTTCTTGTCGGTGTAAAATCGAGTCAATAGGGTTCATGAACTTAATGAAGAGTTAGATGTATCAACTCTACATAGTTGAGAGATCTGCCCAATGACGTTTTCTCACGCTAAAGAACATGGTGAGAACAAACACATTGTTCAAAAACCAATAGATTTGGAATGAGACGAAGAAGATAGAGAAGAAATTGTTATGATGGTTTCATTTCTAGGTTCATTTATCAATATTCCGCTATGAGTTTGGTTCGAGCAAGCTTGTAATGTGAGCACCCACCCTTTATCTTTTCATCTTCATCTTCTTGTTAGTGTAAAAATCGAGTCAATAGAGTTCATGAACTTAAATGAAGAGCTAGATGTTTTCGACAAAATGAAAAAAAGACTCACAGAACGACATCCTATGTATCTAAACAACACGAATGACACGACCAAAGAAAAACTCCCGAGCTGACGCTCCATAGCCGAACGAGTTCAAACTTCACATTTACTGGTCAATATTATCCTCCCAACCGAACATATCCAAATGCTCACAAAATGCACGCCCTCAATCTTTCTTTCAACAGCACTTTTCCAAAACTCTCCGGCCTCCTCTTCTAACTGCATCGAATTCAAATGGTCCCAGATCCAAGTGCTTGAACTCCAACGAATGAATTTGCGAGTCTCTTCAGAAAGACTATCAAGAGCTGTCCTCACCAAATCTAGCTGCCAGGCTTTCAACCATTCCATGGCTAGCTTAGACAAGATTGGTTCGTCCGTCATTTCATAAAACCTAGATGTGTTGACATATGCAGTAGCCATGTATTTGAGGATATCCTCGTTCAACCTATGCATGGCTTGCCTACATTCAAAGCAAACCGAATCAAGGGAAAAATCATCATGACAAAAAAAAAATCAAGGAAAAAAGAAATGGAAGAAGAGATCGTACGTGAAGGTGGAATTCTCAACAGGCTTGTAATGTGAGCACACATTCTTTATCTTTCTATCTTCACCTTCTCATTGGTGTAAAAATCGAGTCAATAGAATTGATGAACTTAAATGAAGAGTTAGATGTTCTCAACTCTACAAAGTTGAGGATTTGTCCGATGATATTCATTGGCACATCCTAAGTTTTATCACACTAAAGGATATGGTGAGAACAATCACATTGTCCAAAAACCAATGGATTTGGAATGAGACAAAGAAGAAGATAGATAATAAGTTGCTATCATGGTTCATTTCTTGGTTCATTTATCTATATTTCGCCATGAGTGTGGTAAGAGAAGGCTTGTAATATGAGCAACCACATTTTATCTTTCTAGCTTCACATTCTCGTTGGTGTAAAAATCAAGTCAATAGGGTTGATGAACTTAAATGAAGAGTTAGATGTTCTCAACTCTACAAAGTTGAGGGATCTGTCCGATGACATTCATTGGCACATCCTAAGTTTTCTCACACTAAAGGACATGGTGAGAACAATCACATTGTCCAAAAACCAATGGATTTGGAATGAGACGAAGGAGAAGATAGAGAAGAAGTTGTTATGATGGTTTCATTTTTAGGTTCATTTATTAATATTGTGCTACGAGTTTGGTCTGAATAGGCTTGTAATGAGAGCACCCACCCTTTATCTTTCCATTTTCATCATATTGTTGGTGTAAAAATCGAGTCAATAGAGTTCATGAACTTAAATGAAGAGTTAGATGTTCTCAACTCTACATAGTTGAGAGATCAGCCCGATGACGTTTTCTCACACTAAAGGACATGGTGAGAACAAACACATTGTCCAAAAACCAATAGATTTGGAATGAGACGAAGAAGAAGATAGAGAAGAAGTTGTTATGATGGTTTCATTTCTAGGTTCATTTATCAATATTCCGCTACGAGTTTGGTTCGAGCAAGCTTGTAATGTGAGCATCCACTCTTTATCTTTTCATCTTCATCTTCTTGTTGGTGTAAAAATCGAGTCAATAGGATTCATGAACTTAAATGAAAAGCTAGATGATCTCAACAAAACACAAGAAAGACTCACAGAATGACATCCTTTGTACCTAAACAACACGAATGACATGACCAATGAAAAACTCCCGAACCAACATTCCGTAGCCGAACGAGTTCAAACTTCACCTCTGCTGGTCAATATTATCCTCCCAACCGAACATATCCAAACGCTCACAAAATGCACGCCCTTAATCTTTCTTTTGATAGCACTTCTCCAAAACTTTTCAGCCTCTTCTTCCAACCGCATCGAATTCAAATGGTCCCAGATCCAAGCGCTTGAAGTCCAATGAATGAATTCACGAGTGTCTTCAGAAAGACTATCAAGAAAACCCAAATAAGTTGTCCTCACCAAATCTAGTTGCTAGGCTTTCAACCATTTCACAGCTAGCTTAGACAAGACTGGTTGGTTTATCCTTTCATAAAACCTAGATATGTTGACATATGCAGCGGCCATGTACTTAAAGATGCCATTGTTCAACCTATGCATGGCTTGCCTGCATACGAAGCAAACTGAATTAAGGGAAAAATCATCATGACAAAAAAAAAATCAAGGAAAAAAGAAATGGAAGAAGAGATTGTACGTGAAGGTGGAGTTCTCAATAGGCTTATAATGTGAGCACCCACCCTTTATATTTCCATCTTCACATTCTCGTTGGTGTAAAAATCGAGTCAATAGGATTGATGAACTTAAATGAAGAGCTAAATGTTCTCAACTCAACAAAGTTGAGGGATTTGTCCGATGACATTCATTGGCACATCCTAAGTTTTCTCACACTAAATGACATGGTGAGAACAAGCATATTGTCCAAAAACCAATGGATTTGAAATGAGATGAAAGAGAAGATAGAGAAGAAGTTATTATGATGGTTTCATTTTTAGGTTCATTTATCAATATTTCGCAACGAGTTTGATTCTGTAGGCTTGTAATATGAGCACCCACCCTTTATCTTTCCATCTTCATTATATTATTGGTGTAAAAATCAAGTCAATAGGGTTTATGAATTTAAATGAAGAGCTAGATGTTCTCAACTCTACACAATTGAGAGATCTGCCCGATGACATTTTCTCATGCTATAGGACATGGTGAGAATAAACACATTGTCCAAAAATCAATAGATTTGGAGTGAGACGAAGAAAAAGATGATAAGAAGTTGTTATGATCGTTTCATTTCTAGATTCATTTATCAATATTCCGCTATGAGTTTGGTTCGAGCAAGCTTGTAATGTAAGCACCCACCCTTTATCTTTTCATCTTCATCTTCTTATTGGTGTAAAAATCGAGTTAATAGGGTTCATGAACTTAAATGAAGAGCTATATGTTCTCAACAAAACGAAAGAAAAACTCACAGAACGACATTCTCTGTACCCAAACAACACGAATGACACGACCAAGGAAAAACTTCTGAACCGATGTTCCGTAGCCGAATGAGTTCAAATTTCACCTCTGTTGGCTAATATCATCCTCCCAACCGAACACATTTAAACACTCACAAAATGCACGCCCTCAATCTTTCTTTCGACAGCACTTCTCCAAAACTCTTCGGCCTCCTCTTCCAACCGCATCGAATTCAAATGGTCCTAGATCCAAGTGCCTAAACTCCAACGAATGAATTCGTGAGTCTCTTTAGAAAGACTATCGATAAAACCCAAAACGGCTGTCCTCACTAAATCTAGCTGCCAGGCTTTCTACTATTCCATAGCTAGCTTAGACAAAACTAATTTGTCCGTCCTTTCATAAAACCTTGATGTGTTGACATATGTAGCGGCCATGTACTTGAGGATGCCCTCGTTCAATCTACACATGGCTTGCTTGCATTCGAAACAAACCGAATCAAGGGAAAAATCATCATGACAAAAAAAAAAATCAAGGAAAAAAGAAATGGAAGAAGAGATCGTACGTGAAGGTGGAGTTTTCAACAGGCTTGTAATGTGAGTACCCACCCTTTATCTTTCCATCTTCAGCTTCTTGTTGGTGTAAAAATCGTGTCACCCTAGCAAACTTAAATGCTAACAGATCCAAGCGTCTAAGGTCCAGCGAATGAATTCTCTATTCTCTTTGGAAAGACCATCAACAAAACCCAAATCAGTACTCACCAGATTTCGTTGCCAGGCTTTCAACCAATGTATAGCTAACTTAGAGAAGACTGGTCGATCCATCCTTTCATAAAAGCTAGAAGTGTTGACCGATGCAACGGCCATGTACTCTAGGACGCCATTGTTCAACATATGCATGGCTTCTCTGCATTTAAGGAAATCGAATCAATGGAAAACGAAAAAAAAAAAATCAAGGAAAAAAGAAATGGAAGAATCGTACGTGTAGGTAGCGTTCTCAGAGCGTAGAGAGCTAAAAAAAAAACTCTGGCTGGGTCGTTGGAGCAAGGTCCTCCATGACGAACCAGCCAAGAAGCGTGTGGGTGAGAACGGAGGTCAGTATAGGCAGAAAGGATGGAGGAGGCGGAGAGGGCGGAGTGGGGGAAGGGGGCGGAGGGGGGAAAGAGACAAAGGGGGTGGAGGAGGAATCCCGCTGAAACTGAAACAGAGAACGAAAGGAGGGGGCGGAG
>MU090270.1:15684-30019 GCA_014858505.1 Corymbia citriodora subsp. variegata
GAGGAGGAGGAGGAGGAGGAGGAGGAGGAGGAGGTTCCATGGATGGAGGTTGAGTACGCTGCAGAGAAGAAAGAAATGTGAGACAGGAGGAGAGGAGGGACGGAGACAGAGGACAGTGAGGGGAGGGCACAACTATAAATAAAAACAGAATATAAGTGAGGTTTTTTTTTTTTTTTTTTTTAATGAAGAAATATAGGTAAGGTTGAAATTTTTTTAAAAAATGAAAAAAATCCCTTTTTTTTTTGTTAATCTTATTGCATGGATAGGCTTTGGCTTTCGGCTTGGGCAAGGAACCAAAGCAATCGTCTTTCTCCCAACTCCTTCGATTTCTCCGAGATTGTCTTCATTTGATAATTTTTTCTTTTAAGGAATAAAAAATAAAATATCGCTACAGACCTTTTAATCTATTTAATATTATCCAGAAATTTTGATTTAATACGTAATATCATTCTAAGTTTTGAATTTATTGATCCAAAATTCAATGGGTCTTTCATTTCTAAGTTCATTTATCAATATTTTGCTACGAGTTTGGTCCAAGCAGACTTGTAATGTGAACATCCACCCTTTATCTTTCCATATTCATTTTTTTGTTGGTTTAAAAATCGAGTCAATAGGGTTTATGAACTTAAATAAAGAGCTAGATGTTATCAACTCTACACAGTTGAAGGATTTGCTCCATGACGTTTTCTTACACTAATGGACATGGTGAGAACAAGCATATTGTCAAAAAACCAATAGATTTGGAATGAGACGAAGAAGAATATAGAGAAGAAGTTACTATAATGGTTTCATTTCTAAGTTCATTTATCAATATTTCGCTACGAGTTTGGTCCGAGCAGGCTTGTAATGTGAGCATCCACTCTTTATCTTTCCATATTCATCTTTTTGTTGGTTTAAAACTCGAGTTAATAGGGTTCATGAACTTAAATAAAGAACTGGATGTTATCAACTTTACACAGTTGAAGGATTTGCTCGATGATGTTTATTGGCACATCTTAAGTTTTTTCACATTAAAGGATATGGTGAGAACAAACACATTTTTTATAAACCTATAGATTTAGAATGAGACGAAGAAGAAGATAGAAAATAAGTTGCTATGATGGTTTCATTTCTAGGTTCATTTATTTATATTTCGCTAGAGTTTGGTTCGTGCAGGCTTTTAATGTGAGCATCCACCTTTTATCTTTCCATCTTCAACTTCTTGTTGGTGTAAAAATCGAGTCAATAGGATTCATGAACTTAAATGAAGAGATAGATGTTATCAATTATTGACACCCGAATTTTTGTTTATTTTGTTTTAAATGCCCATTTATCTTGCATAGATAAATACATATTAATTTATAGAAAATTAATTAAAAAATTATTAAAAAAAATTAAAATTTTAAAAAAAATCGAAAAAATTATTGTTATTATTATTCGGGTGGGCTGGTTCAGCCCAGCCCACACTTTTTCTTTCCCAGCTCTTTCTTCTTTTTCTCTTTGGCCCAACCCATCTTCTCTCATTTTCCTTTTCTCAGCCCAGCCCTCCTGTTTTCCTTCTTCATCCATGCACGTGCACAGGAGTATGCAGCAGCAGCGCTCGACGACGCCGTTCAGGCGTGACTCCCGCACCGCTGCTGACGTCTGCCGCGTGACGCCAGCAAGGAATCTTCCCTTGCTGCGCTGTCACGCGGCCATAGGGGGAAGGAGGAATTGTGTTACGGAGCAGGGAGAGGATCGACGAAGGGAACGATTTTCGGACAGAAAAAACGGAGGAAAGCGATGGCCTGAGCGGAGGGACGAGCAGCCGGCTGACCAGGAGGAGGAAGGAGGAAACAACAGTTTGAAAAAATGCAGAAACAAAGGCGGCTGTTTCTGGGGTCTCGGAGGTAGATCTGGAAGGAGGTTTTCGAGCGGCCGGTTTTTCTTTTCTGGGTTTCTTCTCCTTCGGGGGGGTTTTTCTAATTTGAAGAGATACAGGGGGCGCTGAAAAAGCCTCATCAGAGAGAAGAACTGAGACCGGAGGCTGGTTTAACCGAAGGAAAAATAGATGCGAAAAGAAGAAGAAGAAGAAGAAGAAGAAGAGAGGATGGCAGTGTCTTCGTTCTTCTTTGTCTGGGGTGACTCTGCAGAAAACGCATGAGCTCGACTTAGAAAAAGATAGAGAATCAGCAGAGAAGCAGTTCTGGAGAAAAAAAGGCGATGGCAAGAGAGAGCTGAGAAAAAAAAAAGAAAAGCAAAAAGCAGAAAAGCAGAAATGCAGGGAAGTGTCGAGCCGGAGGAGAGGAAGGCAGCTCGCTTCTGTTCTCGCTGTTCGGAAAGCAACACGAACTAAGTCCGGAAGCGCCACTGCCCATAATATCATCACCCCATCACCAAGCTCTGTTGAGAAAAAAAGAAAAAAAAATCTCAGTCCTGTCCCCATCCCCTCATCCTCTTTCTTGGCTTTGCTGCGAGAGAAGAAACGCCAATGGAGTCCGTGCTGATCCGTTCGTGCTCGCCTCCCCTGCTCGCGGAAGCGGGCGACCTCTGTGGCCTGAGATCCTCGTCGAGCGCCAGGAGGGCGGCGGCGGCGACGTCCCGGCGGTTTGCCTCGGTGGTGACTTGCTCGTCCAGGAGCGACGCGTGCATACCGAAGCTCGAGCCCTTCAGCAGGAGCAAGCTCGAACGTGGCCTCCAAAGAACTCCCCTTGGTCCAAAAGTGCGAGAAAGAGCTTGCTGATTATTGTTCGACGCTCGAAGGGGACAACTTGTATAGCTGCTGGAGAGCTTGTTTTGAACTGAAGGACCTCGAAATGGAGTCGCCTAAAGAAGAAGTTGAGAGCCTGATCATTCAAGCAGGGGGTGTGAAATCCTTAATCGGGTGCCCCCACGGTATAGCAGAAATCCATAAGGCTAAGAAAAACGCAGAGGAGGGTGCAGGTTTTGGTCCTCGAAGAAGAAGGCGCAAAGAAGAAGGAAACCGGAGAAGAAGAGGGGCGACTCGAGAATGGAGATCCAGGAAGGAACTTCGGCCGTATAACCAGTCGTCCGACGATCCTCCCGGCGATATCCTCAGGCCGAAACAGCTCCTTCCGAACCAGGTCAGTGTCCCCTACTCATTTTCTGCCTTGTTCGGATAAGGAAGCGGGCCAGAGCTTGTGGGCGACCGGTTCCCAAAAAATCTGGCCTTGAAGATGATCCATAGATGTTTGAATAATTTCTCGTATGCTTTGTTAGAAACTAAGAATCTATTTGAGCCCTCATCGAACGTGATAGCCCCTCGTTCACATAACGCATGCCAACTGATTGTAGAAATGTCCAAGAGAAGGCCGAGAGAGTAATCCGTGTTTAAGTTTGATCGTTTCATGTTTACGTATATATTTGTTGAAGCACATCTGATTGTGGTGTTTTCTCCGTGCTTTCATGCCATTTCTTTAAAAAATCGGTCGTCGTTGGTGGGTTGTTTTTGGTCTGGATTTTTTTCCTTCTTTCCTGCGTTTTGCGGTCGCCGGAAGGGTACGTCGGAGAAGATGGGTGTCGATCGTTGGAAGCGGCCGATGGTTAGGATTGGTTCTATGTCGGCATGGGCCGGCGGTCGGCGGCCGAAAGTGTGGTGTCGATGGAGGCAGTCCCGGCGAAGCTTCGGCGAAGTTGCAGGCGAAGAGGGCGTCGGGAGGTTGAAGACGCGCAGGGAGGAGAGAGAAAAATGCATGCAGAAAAAGACAGAAAAAAGTGAGAAAAAAAGGGATATAAAATAATAATAAAAAAAGAAAATGGCAGAGGCCGAAAATTAGAATAGGGGGCTGGGCTGGTTTATATTTTTCAGACGGGCTTAGACTGGATTTTGTGCCGAATTTTTCTAAATAGGGAAATGGGTTTTTTTTGTTAGAATTTGTTAATGGGCCATTTTAAAGATTTTTCAACCGGGCCGTTCGGCCAGCCCGGTCACTTGCTCCGGCCCGGTCAGAATCATTTTTTTAATAAAAAATAAAAAATAAAAAAATCTTAAAAATATTAAAAAATCTTAAAAATTTTCGAAAAATCATCAATTTTTTTTTAAAATTTCAGAAAGGTTTTGAAAGTTTATTTTAATTTATTTTTTCTTTCTTTTTTCGAATATTCAAAAATTCCAAAAAAATTAGAAAAAATTAGAAAATTCCAAAAGCATTAGTAATTTTTTTTTAAATTCAGAAAATCCGATTTTTTTTTAAATTTAAAAATTTTGAAAGTTTGTTTTGTTTAATTTTGGAAAATTCGAAAATATTAAAAAATATTAAAAAAATATAAAAAATTCAGAAAAATCAGAAAATTGCAAAATAGTTCCTAAAAAGGGAAAACATCCAATTGAATAAGCCTTTAGGGCTCTACAATGGGTTTTTCTTGGTTTACGTTATATTTTTTCTTTTTCTTTTTTTAGGGACAATATTAGGATTATTCCTGCATCTTATTTTGCGATGATATTTTGGATATTATTTCTTTATCTTAGAATGGTTAGGATAGACCTTAGGCTTTTCGAAGAAATTGCCATGACCTTATTAACACACAACCAAAAGGGGGTTAATTGCATGGTTAGCCTAATTAAGTCCCCAACCTTAAATTCTCTGGTTACGTAGAAAGTGAGACACATTCCCATGCTTTGCTTGGTTTCTAACCGATCCCGATAGGCTAGTGGCGACTCATTGCTAGAAGACTTTCATGAATACCCAGCATTGCGTGGAATATGGGCTTGGGAGAGCCCAAGTTAATTAAGGGTCGTCGGTCAGAAATTAACAAATACCCCTAAACCTATTTTCAAGAATTTTTAGATCGCGACATCAACTCTACATAGTTGAGGGATCTGCTTGATGACATTCATTGGCACATCCCAAGTTTTCTCACACTAAAGGACATGGTGAGAACAAACACATTGTCCAAAAAGTGGGAACACATTGTCAAAAAACCAATGGATTTGGAATGAGACGAAGAAGAAGATAGATAAGAAGTTGCTATGATGGTTTCATTTCTAGGTTCATTTATTTATATTTCGTCACAAGTTTGGTCCGAGAAGGCTTGTAATGTGAGCACCCACCCTTTATCTTCCCATCTTCATATTCTTGTTGGTGTAAAAATCGAGTCAATAGGGTTTATGAACTTAAATGAATAGCTAGATGTTCTCAACAAAACGAAAGAAAAAGTCATAGAATGACATCGTCTGTACCCAAACAACACGAATGACATGACCAAGGAAAAACTCCTGAACCGACGTTCTGTAGCCGAATGAGTTCAAACTTTACCTCTGTTGGCCAATATCATCCTCCCAACCGAATATATTCAAACGCTCACAAAATGCACGCCCTCAATCTTTCTTTCGATAGCACTTCTCCAAAACTCTCTGCCTTCTCTTCCAACTCCATGGAATTCAAATGGTCCTAGATCCAAGCGCTTGAACTCTAGCGAATGAATTCGCAGGTCTCTTCAGAAAGACTATCAAGAAAACCCAAATCGACTGTCCTCACTAAATCTAGCTGCCAGGCTTTCAACCATTCTAGAGCTAGCTTAGACAAGACTGGTTCGTTCGTCCTTTCATAAAATCTAGATGTGTTGACAGATGTAGCGACCATGTACTCGAGGATGCCCTCGTTCAACCTATCCATGGCTTGCCTGCATTCAAAGCAAACTGAATCAAGGGAAAAATCATCATGACAAAAAAAAAATCACGGAAAAAAGAAATGGAAGAAGAGATTGTACGTGAAGGTGGAGTTCTCAACAGCGTAAACAGACTAGAAAATAAATCCGGTTGGATTGTTAGAGCAAGGTCCTCCACGATGAACTACCTGAGGAGCGGGTGGGCGAGAACGGAGGGAGCGGGTGGGCGAGAACGGAGGTATTCACTATCGACGTTATCCCTAAATAGCGGCTGAAGATGGTTGCAGTATAAATCCGGCTGGATTGTCAAAAGAATCTGTTGCTCTGCTATGCTAACTAATGGTGATTTTCCCTACCTGACCATGGAGAAGGTAAAAAGCTAGTGAATTCTAATTCCCAACTCCCGTATTTTACTATGCTTCTTTAGTACTTTCAGGAGTTTTAGAGTTTAGAACACTGATCTGTTTCATAAACAGGATTAGGAGCATTGGGATTGCATTTGTTGAGTGTTTAATGTGGTGTGAGCAATATGCCTATTCCTTTGAGTTAAGTGCACAGCATTGGATGTGTTTACCATTTGTGAGTATCCAATTGACAATTCACGAAACTATACCGCAGAGGGACGTGCGCATTAGCTCCATATTTGGATTGATGAAGATGCTGATTCAAGTTAAATCTAATTCATGTGCAATAACCCATTGGAATTAGCTTCAACGATCCATCTGTTTACTCAAGACTTGTAATAGAGCATTCAGAAGAAGCTTTAGATCGTCTACTTTGGAAGGATGAGATTGGGCAAGAACTTTAACAGAGATGGCCATTTGAACGCACAAGGCAGCTCAACTTTCCATGTTTAATTACAGGAAGGGTAATTAAAATTACAAGCAAGGAAAGCAAGTTTCTTTATGGAAAGTGAATGGATATAGTTTTCTTTATATGAAATATTTAAGTATAGAAGACTTATCTCCATCATCAATTAACATTATTAGCCAAATCAATTATAGGAAGGCCAACAGAAATTGCATGCAAGAAAGGGAAAGAGAATCACATCAATATGCATAATAGTTGTTTTAACTGCGCCTTCCTTTTATAAAATATCACATGCAGAAAATATCTCCGTAGGTAGTCAACGTCATTAATGTGAGCGAAAGCGTAGCCTCGGTACCACCAGCCTGCTAAACCAAAAGAAAATCAATATGATTAGCTAATCTTGATTAAATGGAGGGCTAGTAAAATAACACGCATGGAAGGCAAGGAGTATTATAACAACTGTAGAAACTTTTCCAATATTTCTTTTTCCATTGAAACGTTTTCTCTGCAATGCATTGCCTTAGTTCCAACAGATTTTACGAAACCCATGACATCTGTCTTCGTAACCACTATGATCTCTACTTTCCAAAACTTGTATGTAACACTTTTGCGTATTCGTTATATATGGAGATCAACAAAGAGATTGCAGGTTTTTTTGCGGCAGTCATCTCTTGTTTGACTGATCAAGAACCTCTTCTGAAGGATTATTAGCCCCATCGCTCGATGGAAAGCGACAATTCCATTCAGCAGTAGATCTACAGGCTCGATGACCTAGACTCGGCCATCCGTCAGTCAAAGGGTGGTACTGAGGATGCGCGGCGACAACAAATGGGTACACATGAAAACTGCTTCACTCAAACAAAATCATAGTAAGTCGCTAGAATATTGCAGCTTTTGATAGATATGAGATATCACATAGTATGGTCCAGTGCAGGAAATGGGTGGGTCTGGATTTAGCGCATCCTAATTGAACGGGCAAGGTATCATCATTCTGATAACGGGGTTAAGTATTTTGTAGAAGGAAGGTACGACAACAACATCAAACGAAGCCTTATCCCACTAAGTGTGGGAAGCAGGAAGATACCAAACCCAAAAAAGGTAAATGGTGAAGCTGGTATTATTACACCTCAGACACAGGTATTTAAGCACGCTGACTACTTGCGAATATAATTCAAGATTTAGAGCACAAAAAATGGCCACCACAGATCCATCCACAAAGCTGGAGTATGCTCTCTTTCCATTGCACAGGAATGTTGCATGAGTGATTGGTACCAGCCGAAACCTTCTCCTGGAATCCAATGCAAGAGGAGGGATTTTATTTTTCTTTTCATTTATTGCCATATATTCCAATGAAATCACTGCTTATGTGATATCTCATATCTGGTATTGGCCATAATTCACAAGAGCATTCTGTAGTCTTAGTAAGAGGGGGAAGGGTTAAGGATTTACCCGATGTGAGATATCACATTGTTTGAGGAACCCTAGATGCTGTTGGAGTAAAGGATTGCCAACAAGGGCGTTCTGCTTTGTGAATGTGACAGGAGGAACATCAAGCTTATTGTGTGCTTGTTTCGGGTGTTGAGATTGATAGAGACCTGCTTTAAGCATTCGAGTTCTCTCGCGTCATAGACACCACGAGTAAATTATTGTCTACTAACAGTGTCTGGTATCTTCCCATTGCGATGCTGGAATACTGCGCTGTGCTTTCTTTTCCATCCTCCAGTTCCACATAATGTTCTACAAAATAACAAAAGAAGATGGGGGTAAAAGAAACAGTTTTATCGGATATGCCTAGCCTTAGCCTTGAGCCTCAAACTTATGACAACTAAAAGATAAATACTCAACCATAAGTCCGATCAAAATTTTGATGCTTTGGGAAATCTTCTATCTTTAAACAACAAATAAAAGTAACCTCAACCTGGTGCCTGTATTGACTTATATCGTTACCAACCTCAGTAACCACTCCAGAAGAAACTAGTACATTCTAGGAGTTGGAAAAAGGCTAGTCCAGAGATTCTTTCTTTATGACCCTCAAGCTCGGTTATGCCTGCATAAGAAAAGCTGTTTTCAAACTTACTAGTGACTTCTTGTAAACAAGTTTTGAAGACATGACATAATTGGAGAAGTCATTAGTACCTTCTGAGCACGAATGTGATAGATAATGACTCTGGAGTGCTGCAGGCTGAAAGTGACTAGAATGTTATGTTGAGGATTAAGAGCAAGACATGTTGCTGCTGATGCAGAGGGGCATGAACATCTTCATTGTCTGCACTGGATCAGCGAAGTTAGAAAGTGAACACCTAAATTTTGTGAACCAGCCAGCTAGACAGATACAGCGAGAATTAGTAGGGTAGATTATTACAAAGACGAAAAAAATAGATCCGGATAATGTTGGAGTATGGATTCCAACACAACAACTATTCCTTTTACGGTTAAAAGTAGAAATCAGCAGGTGTTGTGGTCAAACAAAGAAAAGCATCTACAACCAATAAGGGTCTGATATTGCACATTTTGAGACAATGTTGGAGTATGGATTCCAACACAACAACGATTCCTTTTACAGTTAAAAGTAGAAATCAGCAGGTGTTGTAATCAAACAAAGAAAAGTGTCAAGAACCAATAAGGTCTGGTATTACACACTTAACATTGCAGCCTTGTTTGTAGTTTGACAAAACAAAAGCGGAAAAAACTGTAGAAAATAATGTCGAAATGCTGAGAACCAGTCTGGGAGGATCTTACACCTTCTCTATCTTTACACTCGGAGTGAGCTGCAAGGATAGGCACTGATCTGTAACATAAGCATTGAAAACTACAGAATTTCCTTCAGCAGTGGACAAATTGAGTTGTGAATCAACATCGTTCAAGCCTGCCATGATTACTTCAATTTATTTTCTTCATAACATATCTATGCAACAGCTTGAACCCTGTCATTCATGGGTTTCTCAACCAGAGAAGGTATTGAGCTCTATTATTATTGAGTTTACTGAGGTGCGAGGGATCTATACATGCAAGCAAACTGCTGTAATGACAAACTACATCACTGCATGTCATGACAAACTGCTGCTTAACAGTGGCAGAAAATGTCCATTATGCACACTGCCATCGTGAGCTTCAATCTAGACATGGAAGTTGGTGCAGGGAGTATGCTGAGCACATAAATGCTTGGTTAAAGAGGAAATAAGCAATATACCTCCAGGCGTGGCTTATCAACATTGCCACCTCCAAAAACATATATCAGAACGAAGTGTCTCAAATATGCAGTGCCTTTTCCAAAACCAAAAGAAAGAAAAGGACTCATACTGTAAACTCAGCCAGTAAGGTATGGTTTCAAAACAATGAAGGGTTTGAGTGATCACCTGAGTTAGCAGCATGAGACAGACGAACTGGAGCACTGGGTTCTGAAGCCCAAGTCACTGTGACATGGCTTGAAGGCCCTCCAATGGAAGATGAAATTGACATTGGAACATCTTGTGAAGACTACATTTGATATCATGAATTTATCCAGAGAGGTCATTAACCACGGCAGGACCAATTATCTCCTTAGAAAATTTCAGAGAGAAAATAAGCTTTCAATGGAAAAGGAACTCACCTCTAAAGCATCATCTGCTGGTGGGACTACCGGAGTTTCAGGAGGTTCGCAACGGTGGTCTGCCAAAAGCGTATGTATCACAGGATTTGGTATAGGATTGGCACACTGGGAATGCTGCCAACTCAAGCTGTAAGTTTCAAGTCAAAATCATTGTCAGGTCCACATTTGACACGGCGGAAACTCAATTAAGGAAAGGCAGACGAGAATTGTTGCATTTAATGGTTTCCATTGCACTTTTGCTGATGTGCCTTGTAAAAATTAAAATGGAAAAGTAATTTATCCACGATCATACCTAACTTGGATACTGGTATAGGAAATTACCTCTGGCTTATAATGTGCCCCAACCGACGTGGCTTGCATGTAGGCAAAATAAGTTTTCCACGCAGAGCAGGATTTAGCTCGATATCTTTCTTTATTTCCCACCTCATTGCACTTCTCGCATGTTGGGTATTTTCATACGAGTCAAGTTTGCTGTTTGACCTGTTGAATCCAAATAAGTCCCATAACAAATGTTAAGTTATATAAATATATAAGCATATGGAGAAGCAATCACTTCAACAAGTTAATACCGTAAATTGTCCAATGTCACAAGTTCAGTCAATTCCTCGAATAATTCTTAATTTGCCTGGAAAACTTTTAGATCATTGCTGCCAAAATATTTGACCAATTCATTAGAACATCGAGACTTAGATAAGAACCGGATTCTGAGAAGACACATACACGTGACAGATCTATGCATGATAATTGTTAGATCTTTAGACAACAATATTACCTGTCCAAAGCTTCAAGATACTTTCGTTTTCTCAATTCAAAATAGATTTTCATTGAGAATCTGTTGTCATCCACCCTTGTGTAACCGGAAAGATACTTTTCTGCCTTTTCCCATTTTCCTTCCAGTATAAGCTTCTCAAAATAATCCCAGTCAAAATAAACACCCGATTTGTGCTCTAGCCTAGCAGAGAAAAAAAAAATAATCTGGTTCAAAATAAACAATAAGTGTGCTTATATTGACTTAGATTCAAGAAACAAGCCCTGTTGACAAACTTACTCATGTGCAGCTTCTTTGTAGCCGTGCTCTTTCAAGAACTGTAAGATAATCAGGATCAAGTGGGCACTGAGAAGAGGCGTTCCAGGCATATCGGGCAATACCATTGGGACGGTGTCCTGTCTCCGAAAATTTACACAAGTCAGTCCTTTTTTCATTCAAGGAGAATAAACTTTTGTGTAGTGCAGCCTCCGCATTGAAACTAGCCATGGGAAAATTTACGAGAGATGATTTCAAATTTTTTTTTCCAATTTTTCAGAAACAAAAATGGTAGATCAATCACATAAAAGTGATAACTTCTTCATCTCTAGTACCTATATATTTCCAATCAGAAGCATGTTGTACGATGTAAACAGCCATGCATTATTAGATCTTGGTGAATAGAATCATTCTTTCGAGTTCTTGGCAAAGGAAACATAGAAGAAATGCAAATTCTTTTTTTTTTTTTGATGACCCAGGGGACCCTGCATCCCGCTGACAATTAGGGGAGTAAACCCTGGGGCTGCATGTGCTAGCCACCACACACATGCAACCAGGTAAGTCACCCTATGACGAAGCTGGGATTCGAACTCTCGACTTTTTGCAAGAGGAAGAGAGCGCGAACCAGCAACACCACCCAGGTGGGTGGAATAAATGCAAATTCTCTTTCTTAAAGTTGATCAAAATCAACGTCATATGCCTTACACTCTATGATCGGAACAAAAAAGGATCTCCAAAGAAACTAAGAAGCCCGATCATCATCAAAGTGAAAGGATCAACGAAGAGCTCATGCCTGAAAAGAAGAATCAAGCAAGCAATATCTCAAAGGCGTTGCAGAGAAAGAAAAGTCTCATTTTTTTGACAAGAAGGAGCAGCAAAAACCATTAAAAGTTGGCCTTTTTTCCTCCAAAAATCAGATTTTCTTGGGTTGATCAGTCAAATGAAAGAAGAAAATGTAAATCAAAAGCATGGGAACTGGGTAAGGAGGCAAATTCAAACAAGAAAACAAGGAAAAACCAAACCTGGAACAAGAACGAGAATGATCAAATCCTAGGGTCGATGAATTTTTTCCCTAGAAGAAAGAGATCTCTCTGTGCCTCTGTCACAGACACCCTTTAAAATTGCACCTTGAGATAGGGAGAATGATGGTGGCAAAGCAAAGTTGGCGATTTGTGCAGAAATATGCAGAGAGAACTCAATGTGCTTCTTACACCCAAGTGCACACCCTTATATATACACAGTTTTTGACTGTGCAAGTGTGACGTGGACACTGTCTGAAAGGTACTATGGGATTTGGTGACAATTCTTTTTTCCTTTTTTTTAATTGAAGAGATTTCTTGTTCTCCGACAAATGAAAAAGATAAAAATAAAAGAGGAACAATCAAAACATTTAATTCACTTGCTGTCTGGTGTCCTGAAAGATTTGCCCACATTAATTTTTTTTTTTTGTAATTTCATATATCTTTAGGAATTTCTACAGCGAAAAGTGAAGCACTTTTGCAAGTAGTATCATCCTCCATGTTATGCAATTTAAGTAACTATTTACTAAACACTTTTACGACAAATGATAAATACTTTCCACAAGTGGCATCAATCTTTGCATTGTTATTCTCTTTTAGTGTAAGTAACTGTTTGCTAAATGCTTGTACGGCGATGAAGATTGCTTTTAAAAATTTATTTCCTAACGGTCAATGGGGAAATTTCCACATGAAGAAAATTAAATCTCTAGAACGAATGTTCCGCTTTATTCTAAGTAACTATCTACACAGTTGTGGGGATTTGTAATAGCTACTATTCTTTATTCGTGTTTCACGGGTCTCAAAATCTCTAGTTCTTTCAAAAACCTCCATATAGAGCTTTGTAGGTGACTTTCTTTGGATGTTGTCGTGTCTCAATAAAATCTAAAATATCTCAAAATTTGTTCTTATATCATTGTAAATGTTTGTGAAAATTTAGATCGCTTTGGAGATTTTTTTTTTTATGGCATTCTGCTATGGTAATCTCATTTTAAAATTTTTAACCCTATCTAATTTGTTCATTTGGATGAGTTTGCAAATATTTTTTGGCAACTCGCTAAGATCTAATATAGTATGATTGAGCATGAATGTGCATCCTAGCATTCGTGTCTTGGAATGGCAATGGGTCGACGCGTAATCCGAAGGACATGTTTTTGTTACCAAATAAGCACCACGAGAACATCCTCCATTTATTTGGGTTCTATATGTTTGAGATTGCATATTTATTACATTGACAAAAGAATGGCATACACACATGACACACCTTCCCATTTTTGGCTGCCTACGCATGGATCTCTTCTTCTTATTATATTTGGGTTTCTTGACTACTCCCAATGATTTGCCTTCCTTATACAAACATTCCTATTTAGGATTTTCCTTAATAGATGTCATTCCCAATTAAAGTGTTTGGCCATTGCTTTGCAAGGATCTGAATCTATCCAAGTGACATGCTATATTGTGCATAAGTTCCCATCATTGATAAAGATGATATTTTCTCACCCTTGTTTAGATTGACAAAGAGGGTCTAATTTTTTTTTTTTTTGGTCGGTTCTATATAAAGAGGATTTAGTCAACTCATATCTAGGAATTATTGTTTAAGTTTACTTTAAAAAGAGAGTTTTGATTTTCAAGATATGGGGAAATGGAACTAATGGTCTCTAAATTATGACTCAACATGTAATGTTATTCCTTAATTGTTTAATTAGCTCTTTAAATTATCTGTGAATGGTTAATATAGTCTCTAAAATTTCAATTTGTTCATTCTAAATTCTGGCTCAATATGTAATGTTATTCTTTAATCTTTAGACAAGTGTTACACTGTTTTAATTAACTATTGAAATGGGCGTGTATTATGTGCTTTGATGGTCCTAAATTGGCAGTTTGTAAAGGCTACTATTCCTAAGCTTATTTTACTTGCCTCAAAATCACTAATCCTTTCAAAACCACCTTAAGAAGTTCTGTAGGTGACTTTCTTTGAATGTTGTTTGAGTCTTACGAATATCTAAAATATCCCAAAATCTGTTCTCATATCATTGTAAATAATTGTGAAAAATTACATCACTCTTGGAGGTGTTTTTTGGGAGAATTGCCAAAAAAGTCCTAAACCTATTGCAGTTGTGCCATTTCAGTCTTAAACCTATTTTTTTGACCGATTCAGTCATAAACCTTTTACGATTGTGCCAGTTGAGTCCATCCGGAGCTGACGTGGACGCCGGCCGGCGCCGGCGAGAATATTTTAATATTTTTTTATTTTTTTATTATTTCTCGAATTTTTTTATTGTTTTTTCAATTTTTCTGTTTTTTTTTTCT
>MU090271.1:0-35194 GCA_014858505.1 Corymbia citriodora subsp. variegata
TTACCCTAGTAGTAACAATTTTACAGAATCAGCTATACCTATGTTTGTAACAGTAGGTAATTATGAATTTGTTCCTTTTGTTTTTAGGTTATTTGTTCAGATGGCTTGGTTTAGTTACATAAACAGTGTATTTTCTATAATTTACTCTCATATATACTTGTTTTTCAACAAACCTCGTAGGTTCTAAAGCAAATGTTAAACAACAAAAATGCATAGTTAAGTTGTATGTTTCATGCTATACTTTATTAAGCATTTCTGTTCAATAACAAGGTTTTTTATATAATCCTCAGTTATATTTTTCTCCACTAGAAAAAAAAGAGAACTTAGCTTAATAGGAAAAGCACATGACTTTTAATCATTATTATATGAGTTCGAATCTCATAGTTTTTAGTTTTATTATAATACACTTGCCCACACTTCATACTTATAATTATTCAACTTAATTCTCATTTATATGAAGCTTGTCTAAACTTACTAACTTTTTTATCTATTTCCTCACGTAGACTTATGGCTATGGATCATTACACTAAATCAGTTAAAACGCATAATAAATTGTTATTTGCGTGCTTTTTATTTATTTTTTGCAAGGTTGGCTGTGGCAGAACACAACTATACGATAAAATAAATAAAATGTAATTTACGTTTTTTTTTTTTAGTTTTTTTTAACGTAGTTTGTGAAAAAACACAAGTATACGATAAAATATTGACACTCTGAATTCATAAATAAAAAGAAACTGTATGCAAATGGCGACGACTCTGAACATAATGGGAGCAAATTCCGAATTATTAACCAAAAAACCAATGGAAATACGCTTTGTGTAACATAATTTTCATTTGCACTAGAGAATTGAAAATTGTTAGGTAAATTGACACCAGGAGAAGGATAGATATCAGGGTTATCTGCTGTACTTGTATTTGCAAATGCAGATCTTGAGGAACCTGCCATAGCTTGGCTCACGCTAGTAAATTCTTGACTTTGGTCTGCTGTGTTGAAATTAGTATTGACAGAAGGTTTGTTGCATTTCTCAAACAATACCTTCATCATTAAGGAATCAGTAACTATACCATTGGATTCGTTTATTAGGTTTCCCAACCAGCGCTCGTCAAACAGCTCTGGTTGATTTTTTATTAAATTACGCAAAGCTCTTAATACTGATTCAGAATGAGCCTGTATAAATTTAATAGTAGCCAGATTATCTTCAATACTGAATTCTCCAGTATCTATGTAGTTGGCTTGCGCTCATTGCGACCCACCAAGCAAACGATTAAAGTCCCTTGAATCCTGTAAATATCTTTGTGGATATTCATGACCAAATTCTACTAGATTATTACCAAGCTCATTAATTTTTTTAACTAGTATATCATACCTGATTCGTAAGTTCGATACATCTGTGCCACCACGGGATGTTTCACCATTTAAATCTTCTTTACTATAATATTTTAGCTGTTCTCCGTTAGAATATTTATAGGTAGGTGTTCCCCTTACGGAAGCAAAAAAAGGCAACATTGCCTGAAAGTAAGAACCACAAATGTCGTGACCTAAACATGTAAATAATAAAATAGTTAAACCAATTAAAGCAAACAGTAGACGATATTTAAGTAATTTTACACGATCTAACCATTTTTTAAGATTTCGGCTGGGTTGAGACCTACGTGGTCTATTAAAAAACCATCAAATATAGCTATGAGTTATCATTCAAAGTTTATTTACATATATAATGATAATTGTGTTAGCTAGTATTCTAGCTAGCACAGGGATTAGCTCAGAAGTTCCCATTGTTACAAAAAAAGTAACAGTTAATTCTGAAGTAGTATCAGTGTCAGAAGAATCTGAAGCTTCAGACTGAGACGCAGTAGCTGGCCCGGTTTCAGGGTCAACAATTGGAGGTAGCAGTTTTGCAAGCAACTCCATAACTCTATCCTGAGTGTTTTCAATTTGCTCAATTGAAATAGGTAGCTCTTTCGTATTGATACCTTCTTTTGCAAGTGTTTTAATTGCCTCGATATCTATATAGCTGAGCTCTCTAACATAATTAACATTTTGTATCATGTTTTCTGGATCGAAACTTGCGGGTTTTGATATTATGTTGTTGGTTCTGTCATTCAAGGTAGTTAACTGTTGTGTTGCAGTAGAACTGTTTGAATCTTGTGCCATATTGGTAAGTTTCTCGACTAACGATTGATGATTCCTGTCAGCCTTAGTTACCTGTTTCTCAAATTCTTCCCAAGAGGGGATTTGTATAGGTTCTGCTGGATTTTGAGACGGTAAGTTATTCGGATCTCTATCTAACAAGTTTACTGTTGTAGACGAGAACTTTCTTTTGTTTTGAATTATATTCCCGTTCAATGCATGATTTCTATTAAACATAAACATTGAAATTACAGTTTTATATATTGAGAATAAAAACTACAACTACTGTAGCAGTAAATGCTTAATTTTACTTTACAACTTACATGTCGCAACAATCATTGTTTTTTGTTCGATTTTTATGACAAATCTGACTATACAGAATAATATATTTATATACGTTAAGAACTATGAGATTCGAACTCATATAATAATGATTAAAAGTCATGTGCTTTTCCTATTAAGCTAAGTTCTCTTTTTTTTCTAGTGGAGAAAAATATAACTGAGGATTATATAAAAAACCTTGTTATTGAACAGAAATGCTTAATAAAGTATAGCATGAAACATACAACTTAACTATGCATTTTTGTTGTTTAACATTTGCTTTAGAACCTACGAGGTTTGTTGAAAAACAAGTATATATGAGAGTAAATTATAGAAAATACACTGTTTATGTAACTAAACCAAGCCATCTGAACAAATAACCTAAAAACAAAAGGAACAAATTCATAATTACCTACTGTTACAAACATAGGTATAGCTGATTCTGTAAAATTGTTACTACTAGGGTAAGGAGCAGGTGTAGCGTATATAGATTCAGGAGAAGGACTAGAAATAGGTGCCATAGTACCTCGAGTTCTACTACTACTTGCTTCTACCAACTGTCTAGCAGTAGAAAACTGCTCTGAAAATGCGATTCTAGCTGGTGCTTGAACCGCAGATGTTACACTAACCGAAGGTGAAGGAAATGTTGCTAAATCCGATACAGCCCCAGGCTGTCTGGTATTTGTACCAGAAGGGCCAGCTGTAGCAGTCATTCCAGGGGTAGATTCCCAAGTTGTAGGATTTCCATGAGCATCATTAGGGAAATAAAGCGGATGACCTAAACAGTGTAAACAGTAAATACCCAGGTCGTTTCTCAATGTATGCGCTGCTTCCAGTAGTAATACTAAACGTTGTTCTGATTGAAAAATAGGATATTCACGAAACTTGTTTATTAAATGTATAGAACTGACTAGTAGGTCATTACATCTTTCCATTCTAATTTCTTGGTACATATTACTGTTTGGATCCAATCGTGCCAATCTTGCATTATTGTGAACTTCATATATACCATCCCGTCTAATGGCAAACAGAGTTTCCTTGTAAGCATCAACTACTATACCAGGTTCCGGGTTTTGCGCGACACCGCGCCTTATGTTGTCACATATGAGTCTGATTTCGGTTCTCAAGTTATCGACGTCCGTAATAAGAGTATTAATTGAATTACGTTGTATAGGAGTTAGTTCGCGATTCATTGATTTAGATCCAGTACCAGAAAATCTTCGTTTAAAGCAAGGAGATAGCGTGACTGCAGACAAAAAGACCAATTCTTGCATGTAGCCTAAACAAGAGCTGCTATAGTGCAGACCGTCAGTTATAACTGAAGGATAAATACCAGAAAAAACAGTTAAAAATGCTAATGTAATTAATGTAGATAATTCTCTTTTACTTACGTCAGGCACATTAAACATAAATAACTTAGATATAGAACCTCCAAAGGATATTCTGTTGAACATATATATTGTATATGCAGCACTAAATACAATAGAAGAACTTGCAAATATACCTAGTGCAGGTAATCTTTCAAAAGTTCCGTACAAACTTAAAAATTCTCCAACGAAGTTTAGTGATAGAGGTGTACCAGCGTTTCCTAAACAAAGTATAAAAAAGAGTATAGAAAACAAAGGCATTAATTGTGTAACACCTCTGTAAAATGTTATAAGTCTTGTAGAAGATCTGTCGTAGAGTACCCCTCCTGCACATATAAATAGACCTGAAGAGACAAAACCATGAGCTAATCCTAATAAAATTCCTCCTTCAATACCTTGTATACTGTTGCTGAAAACACCTATCAAATAAACTGCGGCATGAGACACGGAACTATAAGCAATAAGCTCTTTTACATCTATTGTTCTTAAAGTACTTAAGCTTGCGTATAATATAGTTACAACTCCTATGACAAAAACCATGGGAGTAAAGTACATATAAGCTTTAGGTAATAATGGTAATATCAATCTAAGTATTCCATATAAACTTAATTTCAGTACTATACCTGCAAGAATGATGCTTCCACCTAGAGGAGACTCTACGTGCGCTTTTAAAAGTCAGCTATTTAAGAATATAGTTGGAGTTTTCACAGCAAAAGCTATAAAGATACCAGAAAACAATATTACTTGAATATAAACATTAAAATTTGTTTTAAATAGAGCATCGAAATCAGTGGTACCCATTAGTGAAGACATTGTTAGTATACACAGTAGCAGAAATAATGAACCAAGCAATGTATAAAGAAATAAATAGAAACTGGCTCTAACTCTATTATTAGAACCGAAAATACCTATAAGTATAAATAAAGGAGGAAGTATACTTTCGAAGAAGATGTAAAACATTAGTATATCTAATACCACAAACACTCCCAATAAGAGAGTTTCTAGTAATAGTATAGTTATCACATAAGATTTAACATTTTCCGTTATAGAACTTCAGTTTGATAATAATGATATAGGCATTATTATTGTAGTTAGCAATACAAAATAAATTGAAATACCATCTACTCCCAAGTAAAAATCAAAACTACTTATCTCATGGTATTCTTGTACAAACTGAAACTGATTGCTGCTGAAATTAAACAGCATGAAAATCATTAAAGAAATAGCAAGATTTACCACAGAAGTAATTAGCCCTACAGACTTACCGAATTTAAAATTGTCGGAGTCATCTGATATTGTGGACACTATAAATATACCTATTATTGGCGTTATTAATAATAATAAAAGTAGCATTTATAAATAGAAAAAACATGAATTGCCGTCTTATGACAAGATTGTACAGTTTGTTATCAAACGTAGAATCAATAGTTTGTATTATAATACATTTATTTATGTATTTATTTGTTAAACGTGTTTACTAAGTAATTTATTTGCAAAAAAGTGTTGATATGTTTGTTGATATACCAATTAATTTCAAATGCCGTCACATCAAGACGAGATAAATCTATATTATTTTCGCGGATTGTAATTCAATCTTTAGTTTTCGCAGGTTTAGTAACAATAAACAACTTATATATAAATCCCTTAGAAAAAGGAATAGGGGTTTATGGAGGACTATTTAACGTGAACGCATTAACTCAAGCTTTTAACATATTTATCTTTATAGTTACTGCAGTTATATTAGTTTTAACTGGGTTCTATCCTAGAAAAGTCTATATAAAAGAAGTTTACTCTTCTCTACGCAGAATATTAACAGATAAATTACTATATAATAGAACTATTATTTCCAACAAAAATGGAGAGCAGTTTCGTTCTATAGAATATAGCTTAATAATAGTTTTTAGTATCTCTGGATCTATTTTTTTAATAAGTAGTGGAGATTTAATATCAGTTTTTTTATGTATAGAACTGCAAAGTTATGGTTTATATATATTGTCTACATTATATAGAGATTCTGAATCAGCAACTGCAAGTGGATTAACATATTTTCTTCTAGGAGGGTTGTCTTCTTGTTTTATTTTACTAGGTTCTGCACTTTTGTATGCTAACTCTGGTGTAACTAGTTTAGATAATATTTATGCAATTTATTCTATATCAGAACAAGGACTAACATGGTACAATCCATTCTTCATGGATTTAGGATTTGTGATTCTTCTTGTAGGATTTTTGTTTAAAATAAGTGCTGCTCCTTTTCATTTTTGATCTCCAGATGTATATGACGGTGTTCCAACAATAGTAACTACTTATATAGCTATTATACCGAAAATAGCCATAATCGGCCTATTCATAGACCTTATATCACACATGGAATCTATTGCCTATTCATGGAAAATAATCTTTATATTAAGTAGCCTTTTATCATTTATCATAGGATCTGTTCTTGGCCTAACACAATATAGAATTAAAAGATTGTTTGCTTATAGTACTATAAGTCACGTAGGATTTATTCTGTTAGGACTTTGCACTGATAGCATAGAGTCAATACAAGCTTGTATATTCTATATATTACAATATACAATTTCTAATTTAAATGCTTTCCTAATATTATTATCCATTGGTTTTTCTTTATATGCATACACATATGAAAAACAGAATGAAAACAACAAAGTAAAAGATAAACTGGTAGATGAAAATAATTCTCCGATACAACTTATAACGCAAATAAAAGGGTTTTTTTATATAAATTCTTTCTTATCTCTAAGCTTGGCAGTAACTTTGTTTTCATTCATAGGTATACCACCTATAGCGGGTTTCTTCGCAAAACAAATGATACTTAGTGCTGCATTAGATAAAAGTTTTATCTTTCTAGCGCTAATAGCTATTCTCACTAGTGTAATAGGAGCAGCCTATTATTTAAATTTAATTAAACAGATTTTTTTCTTTAAAACTGATTATAGAAAAAATCCTTCTACAGATGACATTTCTTTGAAAGCATATGTTGGAAGTCACAATAAAACAACTGTAAACGAAACAGAATTTAACAAACAACAAAAGGACAAACTAATAGAATTTAAACTAAACAATATTACAATAAATAGCGCCATTGGTACTGCTATATCAGTAATCACTTTATTGTTAGTTTTATTTATTTTTACTCCTGAAGAATGATTTAATATAGTTAGTGTACTGACAGTTTCATTATATAAACACTAAATGACGAGCCAAACTTTCTTTTTTATCTTTATTCCTATATTATCTCTGATACTATTATCTGTAAATTTAATACTTGCCCCTCATAATCCTTATGAGGAAAAAGATAGTGCGTTTGAGTGCGGATTTCACTCATTCCTTGGGCAAAACAGAAGTGAGTTTAGTATTTCATTTTTCATTTTTGCGCTATTATTTCTATTATTCGATTTAGAAATATTATTAGTTTATCCTTATGTTGTAAGTAGTTACGTTAATGGTGTATTTGGTTTAGCAATAATGTTAATTTTCTTTTTGCTATTAACACTGGGGTTTGCATTTGAATTAGGTAAAAACGCTCTATCCATAGATAGTAGACAGAATGAAAACACAATATAATAAAATGATGATGAATATGAAAATAATACTAATAATAATGATCGCACTTTCTTTCGCTCTAACGCTAACTCTTTTATGCTACAGCTTAAGACAAAAAATGGCCACTGTTCTTATCTTCTCTGTTACTAATTCAATAATAATATATTATTTACTAGCAATAAACGATATTCAATCAATGTTTGATGAGTTTTGTGCTAGGGTGGGAATAAATAATATATTATTATTATCTTTATTAGTCATACTGTTTATAGTTGTAATACCTATATTAACAACCCTATTATATAAATCTATTTCAGGAGCTATATTCAACCTAGATCCTTGACTTATATTTATCGTATGCATTGTTATCTGTAATAAATACGGAATAGTAACTATTAAAGATTATTTGCCAATATATATTCTATTTTCTGCTTATATTACGGTTTCTGGTAGCATTTTAATAAAATGCTACCAATTTAAGTGTTTTTCTTTATGGGATATTGTATTTATATCACTTAGATCCATCATAATACTTATTTGTATTAGATATATTATTGTACAACCAATGGTTGATTTCCTATGATTACTACCTTTCTTGGCTGAGTCGTTGATCAGGATTAAACAACCTATAGGAATAGGAGAAGCTATTGTATTATTTGCTGATGCAGGGCCAAGTAGCAGCAATACTAGTCCAAATAACAATACAGGTAGCACTAACAACAACCCTGTTCCACAGCCTACTAATACAAACAACAATCCTGTTCCACAGCCTACTAACACAAACAACAATCCCGTTCCACAGCCTACTAACACAAACAATCGACCAGCGGGTGTACCTGCTAATAGATTTCCACGGGGGCCAGGTGGTATTGTCCTTGATAATCCTGATGTTAATGCAATAAGGTGGACGAGGCTTAGAGATGTAGTGAACAGGGGAATTAATGTAGCAACTGCTAATAGAACGAACCCTAGGAGTGTGAGCGCAAGAGAAGCGCTTATTTTGGGAGGAGGTACAGAGGTGCAACGTATGGTACTAACACGTTATTTTCACCCACGTGGTCTTGCAGTTGCAGTATATGGACCTCATGTACGGGAAACAGTTATGGCCCGGATGCGTAGGGCGAGACCTCCGATATTTCCATAATTATTTCACGATAGAGGTAACAACACTTAAAACTTTTTTTTACTAAGTACGTTTTGTTTAACAATTCTACTAGGTTTTTTTTTGATCACAAAACTTAAAAAACAAAACAGCCATAGGTTAATGGTAGACCGTTCGTCTTCCAAACGATGTGTACCGATTCGAGTTCGGTTGGCTGTATATGATAATGTTTATAATTAAATATGTAAAAATCAATATAATTACGTTAAGTTAAAAAAAGAGTGACTAGCTTAATTGGTAAAGTACTTTCTTGTCGAGAAAGGTTATATCGGATCGTGGCCGGTGTCGCTCGTTTTTTTGTGTAATATAAAAAATAGATAGTATGAGCTAATAAATGGAAAAATTGCTATTGGTAGGGCGAGATGTTTGCTAAACATTGTGTTTTACACTTGGATGTTCGATTCATCCTTTTTCCGCAATAGCTTACAAATGGAAATATTAATAAGAGTATAGTTTAATTGGCAAAATAGGAAGCTTCAAACTTCAAATTCTCAGTTCAAGTCTGAGTGCTCTTGAGCTACGGGAGAGAAAATAAAAAAATATAATATAATATAAACTACTATTATGACTATGATTATATTTTTTATACTAGTGTGATTGTGCTTAAACAATCAAAAAGGCAACGGGGAATTACATAGACTTACGCTGTAAGGCTTATTCTATGTAAATATGTTACTGGGAAATACCATTTGGACTTTATACTCGGTCGGTGATTATTTTATTGAAGCAGATTATTTTTCTATAAATTTAAAGAACTTTATAGGTCAATTTATAGTTATAGGTTTTGCTATGGTTAGCTTTTGACAGGGTGCAGTTAAAGGGGATTTTTATCTGTTATCCCTTGTTTATACAAGTTTTACATAAGGTTTTTATTGAAATTAATTGATTGTACAAGTTTAATAACTTGTTTTTTGTACCTACAGGAGTATATGGCTGATATTTCATTAATTAAGATTAATGTGTTACCTGAAGATGAGCGAGACAAACTAAACAATGATATGCAGAAAACATTAAATCAACTGTTAAATGTTAAACATAATTTGGAAAAGCTTAAAGTAAGCAACAATGACTTGGACATAGTGTTGGATAAACAAGGAAGCTTGCATATTGAAGTTTCCGAAGAAACTAAGTTATCTGATAATGAGCTTAGGTCAATATCTCAAAGGGTTCAAATAGCAGATAGAGCTTACAATACTCAAATGGAGAAGTATAAACTATTATCAAATAAAGATATTAAAGAAAGCGAAAGTTCTTTGTCTAACAGACATCAAAAGAATTTCGATAGTATCAAAGAGGGTTACAACAAATTATTCACAAATGAAAAAACATAATAAAAAACATGATAAAAAAGGTTCCTTAACTTAATAGGTAAAGTGTACTTTTGATAAGAGTGTGTTCGATGTTCAAGTCATCGAGGAATCATAAAGACGTTTCTAACATTTGAAATAATCAACACTCAAAGAGAATTGGCCGAGTGGTTTATGGCGGTAAGCTTGAAACTTATTTGGTGTAAAAACCGCATCCGTTCGAATCGGATATTCTCTGGAGGCTGGATAATCTAGATTACTCACAAATGGGAATAATGTAAGTATCATACTTTAAAATAAATAAACGTTGAGTTATAAATTATTAAATAAATTAATTGATGAAAAAAAAAAGCTTTTTAATAACCAAAGTCGATATTATATTGGTACTATTGCTACCTCTTAATAGAATATTTCTGTATCCGGTGGGTGAATACGAATATATCTATTTTCCTTTTTCAATATTGCTTGTTTTGTCGTATAATCTGCTAACAAGGGTTCACCGTAAGGGGTATTTCACATTAAAGGATTTTTTTGTATCTCTCATACAGGTGTCGCTATTGATAGGTATATTATTGTTGGTTAGGCCTTATTTAATAGAATTTTTGTATTTTTTATGTGAAAATACATGTTTAGGTGATCAGGATTTTCTTGCTGTATTAACTGATTTGCTCAGTGCTTTTTCAATTATTATTATGATTGATAATCAGCCTATACCGATGGGAGCTGGAACAGGAACAACAAATCTTTCTGGTAGTCTAACTCAGGGATGGGCAACGCGAGAAACTAAACCTCATTCTCACTTTGCTAAGGGGGTAGATTCAGATAGCAAAGCAGGTAATAGTGCCGATTATCCCATTGCTTTAAGTGAAAGCTCTAGAAGCTGTTCCCCAGGAAGCGACAACACTAGTTCAACAAGTGGTATACCAAGTTCTACCAGTGGGGTAGGAACTAATTCAGCTGGGGCTGCAGACATACTGCTTGGTGCTATTGAGCCGACACCAGCTTCAGCTACTCAACCAGTAGCTCCTGTTTCAGGAACCGTTAGCCCTTCACCTTCTCGTGCAACGGATTCTTCTTTAGGTCCAGCTAGTTCTGCCTATGCTCTAGCCACCGGTTCTAATACTCCTACTTTTGCTCACAGTACCGTTTCTGCTTCACACCAAGTGAATGCTAGTATACCTCTTTCGCCGTGGTCTTCTCCAACAGAAACGCTTTTCCGGCGTCAGGGGTTAGTTCTTATAAATGATCGTCAGGAGTTTGTTCATTTTAATAACCCTTGAGCTTCTACTCAAGGAATTACACCTGCTTCTAACGTTTCTTGGCCTCCCTACACTCCTCAGGCTCGTCACGGTTACCAACCTCAACGTGCTCATATTCCTAATGAATATGACGCTTTGACAAGGTTAAACGTTAATGGCCAAGAGTAACAGAATATTGTTACCAAGTTGGAAAATTCTGCAAATAGTGTATCTCGGACAGGTCCTGTATCTGTAGCCGCTGCACTAAGTAATAAGCACTGTACCTTAGACAATAGAGAAAAAGGTTTGGTTTTACATTATCTCAATACCTATGAGTGTTATAGAACTGAACCTAATTTACTATTGCGTGGAGGCCATAGTCATTCTAGGAATATGATTCCTAGAATGCGTTTGTATAATTAAAAACAGCTAGTGGACATCATTCATAAAAAAAAACGGGTTAGAGCCGGGTAGGTTAGGCGTCTCATTTGGGTTGAGAATCAGTTATGTTCGAATCATAATGACCCGACGCAAGGTTACAATTACAGCGCATTTATTTAGTAATTACTTGTAACGTATACTGATAATAAATCTCAAATGTAAGGTTAATACTATAGAAAAACAGATTAAATATGTAACGTAGTGTTTCATCAGTAAGTTAGCAATTTATTGATGTACAGTATATAAAGAAACTATTATGGATACACTGCTGTATGTTAAAGAAATTAAAAAAAATAATACGGTATGCATATCTTATTTGATAGATACAGTGCACAAAAAAGCAGGGTTCATTCACATACAAAAAGAATGCACTTTACTATTACTGCTTTTTTGGAGTCCATTTATAATTCTTAGACAAATTAAATATATAAATAAAGCGAATTGAAATATCTTAATAACTTTAAGATAACAAATCAAATGAGATTTTTATAGAAGCTTTAAGAGTAAAACGAAATATATATGACTTGTTTGAATATAGGGAAACCTTTCTCTAAAGCTAAATATAACATACAAGCGATAGCTAACATAGTACCGTAAGGGAAATCTGGTTGAAGTAGTAGATTTATAAGCAGCTCACATAATAATTAAATTTCTAATTAGAGCGTACCTTTTGCATAATGGGTCAGCAAGTTAATATTACATGCAAGATTAAGAAGTCTTTGTCCCAGATAAACCAATTATTTATTAATGATTAAGTATTTAATATTAGACCCGAAGCCTAGTGATCTTACCATGGTCAGGGTTATAAAAGCTCGAACAGGTTATCGTTGTAAAGATATCTGAAGAATTGTGGTAAGCTAGTGAAAGACAAAACTGACTAGGATAGCTGGTTTTCTGCGAAACCTATATAAGTAGGTGGTTCAAGTTACGTCGTTGCAGGTATAGAATTGTGATCTCAGGCAATTTATGTAAAATAATTCATAAACTTGCACACATTGGGGGATCGTGAAGGTTTTATCAGTGAGGATTTGCTCTCAGAAGGGCATCGATGAATATTGAGCTATCAGACATAGTACGATAAGGTTGTATGTCCAAAGGGAAACAGCCCAGAACAAGAGTAGAAGGCTCCTAAATTATTGTTAAGTGAAATTCAAGAAAGTATTTTTCATATACAACCAGGAAATAGGCTTAGAAGCGGCCATTTTTTGAAGATCTCGTAGCAGAGCACTGGTTTAGTTCTATTAAAAAAGAAAAAGTTAAAAGCGTCGAAAATTCAACGGATCTAAACAATATGCCTAAACCTTGTCCATAAATAAAAATATTTATGGGGTAGCAGAACATTGGGTAAGCTTTATATTTGATTTTTGTGATATCACTATTACAAGTATCCCAAGAGAAAATGCTGACATGAGTAACGATAAAGGGACATCCCCTCGCCTTAAGCTTATGGTATTTGATTAACTTCCGGCCTCTAAGCTTTTTTTCCTAAAGGAAATAGTGATGAGTAAAAGTTGTAGAAAAATAACAACCTTTTAAACAACAAAGGTTCTGGAAAAGCTTTACTACTACAAACTAACCGTACCTAAATACTACCACCAGTAAGCAAGTAGAGAATACAAAGGCGTTTGAGTTAACAATCATTAAGGAACTCGGCAAAATGACTCCGTAACTTCGGGATATGGTGTGCCATAGTAGGGATTGTATCCCAAACAAAAGGAAACAGATAATGGTGTTGTACGACTGTTTAATTAAAACAAAGCACTTTGCATAAGATGTTAAATCAAAGTATTGAGTGTGATGTCTGCCCTATGTTGGCTGGTCAATCAATTTTTATAGCTTTGAAAAGGTTAAATTATGAAGAAACCCCCAATCAATGGCGGCCTTAACTCTGAGGGTCCTAAGGTAGCGGAATACCCTGGCCGTTAAATGCGGTCTTGCATGAATGATGTAACGATACAACAGCTGTCTCGATGATTGCCTCAGTGAAATTGGAATAACTGTGCAGATACAGTTTGCTTCTAGTTAGACGAGAAGACCCTATGCAGCTTTACTATTGCTAGCTATTGGACGCGATGACACGGGTTGTAGTGTATAAGGTAATCGAATCGATAAACTTGAAACACCTTTACAGCGTTTGTTGCGTATGTTGACCAAAGTAGTATCGTATAAAGGAGAAACAATACAAGCTCGCCTTTGTACGAGAAAGTTTACTAATAGCTCATCTTCCAAACTAAACACTTTAGTGATAAGATAAGTGATTTCATTATTACACTGTCGAGGAGAAACTCGCTAGTAGATAGTTTATGCGGGGCACAGATCCCACAAATAGTACCTGGGAATATCCAACTTTAATCCTGTTTTTATTGTGAGTATTATTTGTTTATATAAACAAATAATGTTTGCAACTTAATTTGTTTGACTTAGTTATATAATAAATTTACTAATTTTAAATATTATATTTTATCCGCATACTATGATAAATTAAATTATATCATCTACAACTTTTAAGAAAGTAAGGTTTTAGCTATATGGAAAATAGAGGTTCATCAAATTTTGATTGGTTTAGTTTAAATGTAAAACACCTTTCTTACTATTAATTTAAATGCAAAACACCAACCTGATAATTAAAACCAACAAAATTTGAATTTGTTTTTCTGTTGTGTATTTTCACAACTTAGAACACAAACTTTAGTAACTTTACAAGCTGAATGGCTGAATCTTGCTTTACTGTTTGACTTACACGTCTATCAGTTGCGTAAGCAGGGCATACGATCACAAGATGCACAAAGGATAGGTCTTGGATTATTGAAAAAGCTACGCTAGGGATAACAGGCTAATTGCGCCAGAGAGTACAAATTGAGTGCGCAGTTTGGCACCTCGATGTCGGCTTAGCTCATCCACATGAATGCAGAAGTCATGAAGGGTTCGACTGTTCGTCGATTAAAGAGCTACACGAGCTGGGTTAAATACGTCGTGAGACAGTATGGTTTCTATCTTCTAGAAGAACTTAGAGTAAAATAAAAATAGCCCCTTCGTACGAAAGGAGTTGGGTACATTAACCTATAGTTTAACTGCTGTTTATTAAGTGGATGAAAATGGCGGTACGACCTGTTAGTGCTATGGTAGTGACCTGTTTAATTACAGGGGTAAGTAGCATTGCAGCAAGAATTTTTGTGACATATTAATATTCACATTTGCCCACCCCAGTAATGAACCACAGGTTTATGTATGTTGATATAAACTTCAATAGGCACTGCAGTAAAGCCATGTTAGTTAAGGATAAGTGCTGAATGCATATAGGCACGAAACCTATTTTAAGATACTCTCAAACAACACGTAGAATACTACTACGAATTCTTGCTCTTTTATAAAAGAAAGCAATAGTTAGTACTACAAACTATTGCTTTTAATTATAAATTCATTAATTGTATAGGCTTTGGCTTTAATAATCCTAATGTTTTCAGGTACAAAGAACTAATTTTGCTATAAACTAGGTATAACACATATTATACTATTTGTTTCTTCATGATAAAAAATAGATTACATTAAATGGGAATAATGTAAGTGTCATACTTTAAAAAAAATAAACGTTGAAATAAATATAAATTATTTTTTTAAAGATATGGTACAAGCAGCAAAAATTATTGGAACAGGATTAGCTACTACAGGATTAATAGGAGCCGGAGTTGGAATAGGTGTGGTATTTGGAGCCTTAATATTGGGTGTAGCAAGAAATCCTTCTTTAAGAGGACAATTATTTAATTACGCTATTTTAGGATTTGCCTTTTCAGAAGCAACTGGACTGTTTGCTCTGATGATGGCATTCTTATTATTATATGTTGCCTAATAATTATTAATTAAGCAGTAAAGAAAATTTACTTTGAAGTAAACATAAACTATTTATTAAGATAAATATAAGTTGTTGAGTTTGATGATGGCTCTGATTGAATGCTGTCCAAAAGCTTGACACATGCTAATCGTACGTTATTTTCCGTATTGGTAAAATAAAGTGGTGTAAAGGTGAGTAAGATTTGCTGTATTTGCCTTAAAGTAAGAGGAATTTCTTATAAAATATGAAAAAATAATTTATAATTTTTCATATAAAAGGACTAATAAGTTCGCTTTAAGAGTAAAATAGTATCGTCAAATAAGTAGTAGTGCAGGTAACTTCTTCACTAGCTAAAATTTGTAGTCATAACTGAAAGGTTCATTGGCCACATTGGGTCTGGAAAAACCCCAATATGTATAGTACAGCAGTGAGGAATATTGGTCAATGGCCTAAAGGCCGAACCAGCTACTTGGAGGAATGGAATCGAGTGCGACGTGCAAAACTAGATTTTGCATCAACTTTGTTGAATAAAGTTCTGGGTGGATAATTGATGATGACAAATTTCCACTTATATTTCTTGACCAATTCTTGTGCCAGCAGTCGCGGCAACACAAGTAAGATTAGTATTATTCATCTTTATTAGGTTTAAAGCGTACCTAGACCGCAACAAATTAGTTTGCTGCTAGAGTTTTATGAAAGAGGATAATAGTCGTACCATCGGAGTAGAGATGAAATTCAGTCATACTGGCGGGACGTGTAAATGTGAAGACAATCCTCTATGTAAAAACTGACGTTGAGGGACGAAGGCTCGGGTCGCAAATAGGATTAGATACCCTAGTAGTCCAAAGCAGAGAATGATGAATGCTATGCATTTGATTAAAATTAGGTGTATAAATTAAAGTGGAAGCATTTCACCTCAAGAGTAGTGTGGCATCACAGGAACTGAAATCATTAGACCGTTTCTGAAACCAGTAGTGAAGTATGTTATTTAATTCGATGATCCTCGAAAAACCTTACCACAATTTGAATGTGTTACTTAACAACAAGATGCCTGTCTGGGACCCCCCCCTAATGGTAGATTAGTTTGTAATGCAACAAGCGTTGCACGGCTGTCTAAAGCTAGTGTCGTGAGATATTGGTTGGATCCATTAAATTAGCATAACCCTCTGTTTTATTTTATGTATAACGCATTATTATGGTTATTTTAATTTTCTATGATAACAAAAAGGAGGAAGACAAGTCATCATGGCCTTAATATTGTGGGCTATAGATGTGCCACATGTGTTTGAACAAAAAGAGACTAAAATGCAAGTTATGAGTAATCTTTAAAACAGAATAGAATACAGATTGTAGCCTGAAATTCGGCTGCATGAAGAAGGAATTCCTAGTAATCGTGGGTTACCATACCACGGTGAAGCAAATCTCGGATAGGTACTAACCACTCGTCAGACGCTGAAAGGAGTTTGTGCAATAAGTTTGGTTTACTCAGATTATTATATACTAACTGTATCCAATGGGATATTGTTCATGTTGATTTGTAAAGAGTATTTGTTTTTTAAACAAAGAAACGATTCGATATAAGAACAATTTATATTTTACTAGTCGGATCTTCGTATGCGTGGCTCTGATTAGTGTTAAGTCGAAATACGGTTCGTGTAGTTGAAATTGCACGGGATTAATAACCATTAACAACAATCACCTATTTCTCAATAAAAATAAAATTAATAATATTATTAGCCTTTATAGCTCAACGGTAGAGCGAGATACTGTTAATATTTTGATATATGTTCAATTCATATTTGAGGCTTAACTTATTGATATATTGTTCAATATATGTTTTTAACTTTTATTTATAACCATGTTATAATACAATTACATTGCCTGGTTAGCATAAAAGAAATGCGCCCGTTTTGTAATCGGACTAAACAGGCGCGATACCTGTACTGGGCTTAATACGAAAACTAAGTATAAAATGCGGATTGGTGTAAGGTAACATAACAGCCTCATGACCTGTTGATAAGAGTTCAAATCTTTTATCCGCACTATATTACTTACAAAAAGGGTATAGCTTAAATGGAAAAGCAAGCTGCTCATGACAGCTCAGATGAGTGTTCAAATCACTCTGGCCTTAATCCTCCTTAGAAGGTGATTAAGTATCTTTTAAGTTTGTTTGATAATTGTAAGGCTAAAACTTGTTGATAAGATTTACTTGAGATTAGAAAATATATGCATAGATACACAAACGAGAAACACGCGACGATGTAAAAGAATATATTCTCCCTAAAACAATAGGGTTCAAGAGAGATTAGCTCAACTGGTAGAGCAACCGCTTTACACGCGGAAGGTTAAATGTTCAACTCATTTATTTCTTAAATAAAATCCAAGTGCTGAAATTGGTAGACAGGGCGAACTTAAGCTTCGCTGATTAATATTCGTAAACGTTCAAGTCGTTTTTTGGATAGGAAAAGACTAACAAGGGACCCAATAGTCAAGTGGTAAAGACATGACATTTTCACTGTTGTATCCTGGGTTCAATCCCCAGTTGGGTTACAATTTGTCATACGCAATTTGTCCGCGTATGGTTTGCACTACCAGTATACGTTGTATATATACTTTCTTTTAGAAACTATTTACAAGGGGGTATAGTTTAACTGGTAAAACTGCGATTTTGCATATCGTTATTTTAGGATCGAGTCCTAATATCTCCATATGAAAAATATTAGATTAAAATACAACAACAAATCTATGAGACAAGACTTTGCATTTTATACAACAATAAGATGACTTATTATTTTAACATCAGCATCTAGAACGGTTAACAGTCTAGTTTATCACTTCAATGCGGAGAAAAAATAAACTCCGTATTTATAGAGAAAACTCTGGGAAAACTAGAGTTTATCGTTGGACAAATAGACTTGATAACAAGTTGTATGTTGGACCGACTTTAAATTAAAAAACAAGATTTAAGCAATACTACTGCATCAAATTCTTACAATCGGGACAAAGGTTATCAAACAGTTATATTTACAATGCCCTGCTCAAACATGCATACAATAATTTTACTTTAGACATTTAGGAGTATTGGGAATCAGATGTTTTGATTGCAAAGAAACAGTACTAGATTGATTTATTAAACCCTGAGTATAATATTCTAAAGATGGCAAGTTCTCGTTTAGGGGCGGTACTATCTGAAAAAACTAAAGATCAAATTACTAGAGCACTTAAAGGTATAACCTTTTATGATGAGTCAAGAGATAAAATGAGTATAGCAGCTAAAGGAAGATTATCTACAAGCACATTTTTCTATGGTAAACTTCATTCCGACGAAGCTAAGCAAAATATAACACTAAGCAATTATATAGAAAAAAGTATTTTAAACATTGAAACAGGGGAAACTTTGGTCTTCAAAGCTAATAAAGAAACAGCTAAATTCTTAGGAATAGGGGAGTCTACCCTGCGTAGGTACAAAGGTTTAAAAAAGTTATATTTAGATTACTATCAAATATTAAATAGTTTTTAAATATATCGTGTTAACAATAACATAAGCTCGAGAAGCTCAATTGGCTGAGCATGGTCCTGAAGAGACTGGGGTTGTAAGTTCAAATCTTACCTTGGGCAGCAATACTCGTAAAATTCAATATAAATTCAAATCTTATCTTGAGGAGTTGCATATATAAGCTATTGATCATAAATTTTAAATAGGTATGCTGGAATTCGAAGACAGGTTCCGTTTAGGCCGGAATGGTTTAATATCCGTGCAAGTTCAAGTCTTGTTACCTATATCCTATGTATTGATTAAAAAAAAAAGTTATGTGGTATAACAAGTACAACACATGGTATTTACAACATCAGCTATATTCAGCTTAAAATACATTGTAGGAAAGTCTATTACTTTTTATGTAAAGATATAATCGCATAAGTATTTGTTTTTTATAGAAAATATCACATTTTTTTTGTAATAAGTTCCTGAGAATGGCAGCATCTGCAAAGTTTTGTTTTAGTATTACGTACATCTACTGAAACCACCTTAAGAGTACCCACTAAGTAAAAAAAAAAATACCTTGTCTATGCCCTATAAGATACATACAGTAAATATTCCGTAGACTAATAGGTAAGTCATAAATTTTTGGTATTTACTATTGAATGTTCGAATCATTCCGGAATAACATATAGGTTATTAATTATGACAGGTTTATATAAAATATAAACAACGGTGGGTATAGTTCAATAGGTAGAACAACTGTATGTGGAACAGTAAGTTTCCTGTTCAATTCAGGATACTCACCCTAATATATATTTATATAACTTCTTGTTTAGCGAATATATGCATATATTATCGCCCGAGTAGTTTAATTGGTTAGAACATTAATTTCATGCATTAATAATGAGAATTCAAGTTTCTCCTCTGGCTATGTTAGTTTATATGTTTCTTTATGTAGCCCTTAAATCAATAAAGTCTATATAAAAAATATAACAAACTCTTACTGGCTTAATGGTAGAGCAGGATACTTCTAATATCCCGGTCCAAGTTCGATTCTTGGGTGAGAATTCTATGCAGATATTATATTAAAAATATCAAGATAAACAATAAATTATTTTCACAAGTAATCTAGTAAATATCATGTGCGATGCACCAAAAGCATGAGGAATGTATTTTCAAGACAGCGCAAGTCCACAAATGGAAGCACTAGTAGAATTACATGACAACATCATGTTTTACCTTGTAATAATATTATTTGCTGTAGGATGAATAATGGTATCTATAGTTAGAAATTATGTAGGTAACCAAATTAGTAATAAATATATGAATCACGGTACTTTAATAGAACTAGTTTGAACCGTTACTCCTGCATTAATATTGATATTAATAGCATTTCCCTCATTTAAATTATTATATTTAATGGATGAAGTGACAGATCCTAACCTTACAGTGTTTGCAGAAGGTCATCAATGATATTGAAGCTATCAATATCCAGATTTCTTGAGCGACGACAACGAAGAACTAGAATTTGATTCGTATTTAGTTCCTGAATCTGATCTAGAAGATGGAAGACTTAGAATGCTAGAAGTCGATAACAGAGTTATATTACCAGAGATTACACATACAAGATTTATCATCTCTTCCGGAGATGTTATACATTCATATGCTTGTCCTTCTCTAGGTATCAAATGTGATGCATATCCAGGAAGATTAAATCAAGTGTCTGTACTAATAAATAGACAAGGAACATATTTTGGTCAATGTTCAGAAATATGCGGTATACTACACAGTTCTATGCCAATTGTGATACAAGGTGTGCCGCTGGAACAATTTTTAGGGTGACTACAAGAACAAGCCCCTTTGCTTCCTATTATGCTTATGGGAAGTAAGCGCGGGTTTTCAACTACAAGTCCTAAGTTAACAGATTCTAACTTAAGCTCGGAGATCGAGCTACTCAAAAAAGAATGCGCCTAATTAGATGATATATCGCATACTGCGATATGTAAAGTTCTTAATGAAGAGGATGAAGAAGGACTTCCAACAGAACTGTGCAAAGATATTAGTGCAGCTAATGAGGCAAATAAATTAAGAGATGATAAGTATGCTGAGTATGCAACTACCGTTGAACCAGGTACTTATGAATACAACTCAGCTACTTTAAACTATATTAAGGAAACCACAAATGCCAATATTGAAATAGTAGATGAGATGGTAAAGCAGGATTTTGTACCAGATGTTGATTTAGTAAGCTTGAAGAAACAGTTACAACAAGTAATAGTTACACAACGTGATCTTGAGTGGGAATTAGCGACAAATGTAACTAACACTGAGGTAATTTCAGAATCAGTTATTCCTCTTCTTGTCACAATAGGAGGTTCTGAATTTGTTCCTGTTACTATTAAAGTGTTTTTTGGTACGGCTTTATTTATATATGTAAATCAACTATGGACTGTTGTTACTATTACTATTTGATGGCTTTTCAACAAACCTCACAAATTTTAAAACAAAACTCACGTAAAAAACGAAAATGCATAGCAGAGTTTTGCCTATTTTTTGTTTTAAAACAAAGCTTTTTATTTAACTAAAAGTTATGGTTTGTCTATTATAAAAAAAGAGAACTTAGCTTAATAGGAAAAGCATGTGACTTTTAATCATTATTACATGAGTTCAAATCTCATAGTTCTTAACGTATATAAATATATTATTCTGTATAGTCAGATTTGACATAAAGATCGAACGAAAAACAATGATTGTTGCGACATGTAAGTTGCAAAGTGAAATTAAGCATTTACTACTACAGTAGTTGTAGTTTTTATCCTCAATGTTTCTTTCTGTCACTGTAATTATTATGGTTGATAGGAGCGATCCATTTAACGATAATAATATTGCGGTGTACGAAACTATAAAGCCTACCTGAAAAAAAGCAAACATTTCTATTTGATGGGAACGTTGATTTTTATCTAGTAATGCTAAGGACATAGGAACTTTATATTTAATTTTTGCTTTATTTGCCGGACTCCTGGGAACAGCTTTTTCTGTACTAATAAGACTTGAGTTATCTGGTCCTGGTGTACAGTACATAGCAGACAATCAACTATACAATAGCATAATTACAGCTCACGCCATAATTATGATTTTCTTTATGATAATGCCAGCAATGATAGGAGGTTTTGGTAACTTCTTACTGCCTTTATTAGTAGGAGGTCCAGACATGGCATTTCCAAGACTGAATAACATCAGTTTCTGACTATTACCTCCGAGTTTAATACTATTCTTGTTTGCAAATACTATTGAAAATGGAGCAGGTACAGGATGAACTCTTTACCCTCCATTATCAAGTATACAAAGTCATAGTGGACCCAGTGTAGATTTAGCGATATTTGCTTTACATCTTTCTGGTATTAGCAGTTTATTAGGAGCAATGAATTTTATCACTACAATATTAAATATGAGAAGTCCAGGAATTAAATTACACAAGTTAGCTTTATTTGGTTGAGCTGTAGTGGTAACAGCTGTGTTACTACTATTATCTTTACCTGTACTGGCTGGAGGAATAACAATGATATTAACTGATAGAAATTTTAACACGTCATTCTTTGAAGTAGCGGGTGGAGGAGATCCTATCTTATATCAACATTTATTTTGATTTTTCGGACATCCAGAGGTAAAATATATAGGCCTCTTAACGTTGCTGTATGCTGGAAAGACTTCGTTGCATAGATTCAACTACTCCATATTAAATACAGTAAAAATGTTGAGATCGAGAAGTAAATCAGCAGGTAACAACAATAGTGTTGGAACCTCAGAGACTATACGCGACGAAATTGTACAATCTTATTCTAAATTAACAGTAAAACCTATTTCAATTCATGTACCTAAACATACTATTCCTCTTAATGACGAACAACTTGGTCATTACCTAGCAGGTCTAATAGATGGTGATGGTCATTTCAGTAAATTAAAACAACTAATAGTTGTGTTTAGTGCCCCAGACGCTTTTCTAGCTTACAAGATAAAAACTAGAATCGGTTATGGTAACGTGAGAAAAGTTGATGATAAAAGTGCATATATTTTAGTTATCTCCAATAAAGAAGGTATTTTGAAAATACTTAATCTAATAAATGGTAAAATTAGAACTAAAAGTAAATATGGCCAAATAATCGATCGTGTATTAAGAGATTCCTATTTAAAACAATTAAATAATACCTTTTATATTAATGAAAACAAAGATTTTCACAATCATTGGTTAGCAGGTTTCAGTGATGCTGATGCAAGCTTTCAAATAAAGATAATAGATCGTTCTACAAGAGACAAATCAGAAGTAAGGTTAAATTATCAAATAGATCAAAAAGAAAATTATTTACTAGAAAAAATAAAAGAATTTTTAGGAGGAAATATTGGTTACAGAAAGTCACAAGATACTTATTATTATGGTTCTACTAATTTTGGTTCAGCTAGAAATGTTATAAACTACTTTGATAGGTTCCATTTACAATCTAGAAAACATTTAAGTTATCTAAGATGAAGAAAGGCTTATACTTTAATTCAACAAAGGGAGCACTTAACTCTTAAAGGTTTAAGAAAAATAGTTTATGTTAAGAACATGTTAAATGTTCACGAATAAGATTGTACGGTTTAAGATAGAGTCCAAACAAAGATATAAAAAAGTCTTTGAGTGTTAAATAATAACAGATGCAGTATTGCACTGTATTTTTAACCAATAAAATGTTATATACTTATAATACCAGGTTTTGGAGTAATCAGTACTACTATATCTGCACATTCAAATAAAAGTGTATTTGGATATTTAGGAATGGTATACGCCATGATGTCTATAGGTGTGTTAGGGTTTGTAGTGTGAAGCCACCATATGTATTCAGTTGGTTTAGATGTAGATACAAGAGCGTATTTCACAGCTGCAACTCTTATTATAGCAGTTCCTACAGGAATCAAAATATTTAGTTGATTAGCGACTTGTTATGGAGGTTCTATACAATTAACTCCATCTATGCTATTTGCATTAGGATTTGTGTTTATGTTTACTGTGGGAGGTTTAAGCGGAGTTATCTTAGCAAATGCGTCTCTAGACGTAGCATTCCACGATACCTACTACGTTGTCGCACATTTTCATTATGTACTTAGTATGGGTGCCGTGTTCGCATTATTCAGTGCATGATACTTTTGAGTTCCCAAAATGTTAGGAGTTGATTACAACATAGCATTAGGAAAAGTCCATTTCTGAATACTATTTGTAGGAGTAAATCTTACTTTTTTCCCTCAGCACTTTTTAGGTCTGCAAGGTATGCCAAGAAGAATAAGCGACTATCCAGATGCTTTTGCAGGTTGAAATCTGATTTCAAGTATAGGTTCTATTGTCTCAGTAGTAGCTACTTGAGTATTCTTGGATATATTATATAAACAATTAGTAAGTGGAAAAAGTGTATCGAGATATCCTTGAGCTATACCACAGTTCTTTACGGATTTTGTACAGCATTTCTTGAACAGAGCATATTCAAGTCTGGAGTGAGCTCTTAACAGCCCACCTAAACCTCATGCTTTTGCTAATCTACCTCTGCAAAGCTCCCTTTTTGTAATAACCAACACTGTCTTAAAAAAGAGAAATTTTTCTTATTCATCTTGTTTATTTACTGATGAAAATAGTGAATTATTTGGCAAGATTGATGATCTTGCAAAAGCAGTAAAGGAACCTTCACAAAAAGTAGAAGAAATAGTGGAATAGGTATATTATGAACAAACGGGTTACAGTAGTAATGGATCAAGTAACAATGAAAAATCTTCAGTACTAGTAGATGAGTTACGACGTCTAGAAAGTAATCGTGAAAAACTGATGAAGTCTAACGAAGAAAAAATGAGTAATATAGATCCTAATAGTAGCGAGTACAAAAACCTTGAGTTGCAACAAACTCGGGCTTCTATAAGCTATAGCCTCATGAAGTTAACGAAAATGAATGAATATAATTACTTTCCTGGGCATATTAATGCTAACAAGTTAAAAAAACAACTATCTGAAAATCAAAGAGAATACTATTCGCTAGAAGGAGAATTTCATAAAATCGAACAACCAATTGCAAATGAGGCTCAAAACAACGACTTGTCACCACTTGACCCACCTAGCTCGTCTTACTCAGCCCCATCAGACAATTCAACGGGAGGAGACGATTAAGTTTGCTTTGCTTAGGCTTTACTTTGGACAAAATATTCTTTAGTAACTTTTTATGAGAACTTGACTTTAACACGAATTCGAGAATTATAGATATATAGAATATGAACTTTGAACATTGATTTGCTTTGAATGAAACTGTCGCAAACGGGATGGTATACAACACATTAAATTTGGTTTCTTTGATCGCCATATTGTTTAGTATATCAGTCATTGTAACTAAAAATCCTATTTTTTCCGTTTTATTTCTAATTGGGCTTTTTATTACAATTGCATTATATTTGATGATGTTAGGAATAAATTTCATCGGACTATCTTATTTGCTTGTGTACGTAGGTGCAGTTTCAATCCTTTTCCTATTTATCTTAATGCTAATTAATATAAGAATATCTGAGCTTGCTACTGAAAATAATAATAGTGTGTCGTTGGCCGCTATTATAATAGGGTTTGTAAGCATAAATGAATTTTTTTTTAAAACAACAGAAATGCCTATAATGGAAACTAAAACTAATAACTTACACTTTGAGCCTAACAGTATAGGAAGCACATCAGCCATTGATTCTTTGCCTAATAGCCTTGTTGCTATATACTCTGCTTGAGATGAAAAAATGTCAGAAACTTCTCATATTACAACTATTGGTAACATAATTTACACAAACTATCCTTTATGATTGCTATTAACGTCTATTATACTTCTACTAGCTATGGTTGGAGCAATTATAATTACAATTAAACAATAGTTTTATTAGCATAAGGATCAGAACTTTAATTTTTTATTTATTTTCTTTTTTTAATTATGAATTCATTTTTTAATGTGATTAGTCCCCTAGATCAATTTGAGATTAGAGACTTAATAGCCCTTCATGCTCCAATACTTGGAAATCTGTCTATATCTATTACAAACATCGCACTTTACCTTACATTAGGAGGATATATCGTATTTGCATTGAGTGTTGTTTCCACAAACAATAACAAGATTGTACCTAATTCGTGATCAGCTTATAAAGAATCAGTTTATGCAACTGTTCATGGTATAGTTACTGGACAAATAAATGATAAACAAGGTCAAGCCTATTTTCCATTTATTTACGTTTTATTTACCTTTATATTAATTAATAACTTGATAGGTATGGTGCCTTATAGTTTTGCTTCAACTAGCCATTTTATATTGACTTTTTCTCTAAGTTTTACAGTAGTACTAGGTGCAACAATACTAGGTTTAACTAGACACGGATTCAAGTTTTTTTCACTTTTCGTTCCTGCAGGATGTCCATTAGGCCTTCTACCTTTACTGGTACTAATTGAATTTATTTCATACTTAGCTAGAAATGTGTCTTTAGGTTTAAGACTTGCCGCAAATATTTTATCTGGACATATGCTGTTAAATATATTAAGTGGATTTACATATAATATAATGACAAGCGGATTCATATTCTTCTTTTTAGGTTTATTTCCACTGGCGTTTATAATAGCGTTTTCTGGATTAGAATTAGGTATTGCGTTTATACAAGCACAAGTGTTTGTAGTGTTATCATGCTCTTACATAAAAGATGGATTGGATTTACATTAGATTATTAATATAATAGATGCTCAATAAAATCATTGAGCCTTTATTAAAAAAAACTAATGTACAACACTATTAACAAATAGACCATTACAAGACCTAAATCTAAAAACAAGTTTGCCGCTAATTTACTATGAAAATTAAATCATATAACTATATAAAGCATTATAAATAAATAAACATAAAAAAAACTGAGTTTTATATTTTACATTTAAATAACTATTCTACTTCAAATTATGACTCAGCTACTGCACAAATTATTCAAAGGAGCTTTATTGGTGCTTCTGATATTGGGTTTAATCTTTCTTTATGCTAAATTTTTTACTAAGCCTCTTCTTCTTGATTCTTTCGTCGATGACATGACCGTCAATGCTTTCGGCAGAAGAACTACTCTTGTTCAACCCGGACAACGCATTCAAAATCTTTCCCACGGCTGGCATAGAGTAACTGGAGGTTGAGTACGTATAGGTTACTCAGGTCAAGGAGTGGTAACTAAAATTACAGGTATATTGGTTGACAATTTTCCACAAGGTGTATACATCCCATATGACTATTTTCCGGGAAATATGCCTTTAAATCGTAATTTTGCTTCTGTTTTGTTTGAGATACATGCAGCAGGTAAACACAGAATAGGTTACACTACTTTAGATGGTATTACAGTACCAGGACCTTATTTTCGTTACATTAGAGGATTCAGAAATCATTACTTAAATCAAAACTGTAATCTTAATGACCACACTGAGTTCTCTATTACCAAAAAAATGTTGAATCATTTAGCGGAACAAGTAAATTAGTAGTCATTTCACATCTAACTACATTTGCGCTTTTAACTCTGCAACAGTTTTCTACAAACAACAGTTACCATTACGACATTAATAATCAAAAAAAAAAAAATTAACGTAAAACATTATTAAGAAAGAAATAAAGAAACCATTACAAGACCTAAATCTAAAAACAAGTTTACCGCTAATTTACTATGAAAATTAAATCATATAACTATATAAAGCATTATAAACAAACAAACATTAAAAAAACTGAGCTTTATATTTTACATTTAAACGATTATTTTTATGAAAACCAATGAGAATTTGAAAAAGCCATCCCTTAACTAGCATGATTAACGACTACTTAGTTGATTCTCCTCAGCCTTCAAACTTAAGTTACCTGTGAAACTTCGGTTCTTTACTTGGGTTATGTTTAGTAATACAAATCATAACAGGAGTAACATTAGCAATGCACTATAATCCAAGTGTATTAGAAGCTTTTAACTCTGTAGAACATATAATGAGAGACGTTAATAATGGATGATTAATACGTTACTTGCATGCAAATACAGCTTCGGCCTTTTTCTTCTTAGTGTACTTACATGTAGGAAGAGGGCTATACTATGGATCTTACAGAGCGCCAAGAACGCTTACATGAGCTATAGGAACTATAATATTAGTATTAATGATGGCTACAGCTTTCTTGGGATATGTCCTTCCTTACGGACAGATGTCTTTATGAGGTGCAACAGTTATAACTAATTTATTAAGTGCTATACCTTGAGTAGGTAAAGACATTGTAGAATTTGTTTGAGGGGGATTCTCTGTTAACAATGCCACTTTAAACAGATTCTTCGCACTTCACTTTGTATTACCTTTTGTATTAGCTGCTTTAGTGTTAATGCACCTTATTGCATTACATGCTGGAGCAGGATCAGGTAACCCATTAGGTGTATCAGGTAACTACGATAGATTGCCTTTTGCTCCCTACTTTATATTTAAAGATCTTATTACAGTGTTTTTATTTATAATTGGATTATCTATATTTGTGTTCTTCATGCCTAATGTACTAGGAGATAGTGAGAATTATGTTATGGCAAATCCAATGCAAACTCCACCTGCTATAGTTCCTGAATGGTATTTGCTACCTTTCTATGCTATACTGAGATCTATTCCTAACAAGTTATTAGGAGTAATAGCTATGTTTTCTGCAATACTTATAATATTAGTTATGCCATTTACAGATTTAAGTAGAAGCAGAGGTTTACAATTTAGACCTTTAAGTAAAATAGCTTTCTATATTTTTGTAGCAAACTTTCTAATATTAATGCAACTTGGAGCCAAACATGTAGAATCACCTTTTATAGAGTTTGGACAAATTAGTACAGTTTTATATTTTTCACACTTTTTGATTATTGTACCTTTAGTAAGTCTACTTGAAAACAGTTTAATAGAACTACATGTAAATAACAAACAATAACAGTTACATGGTAAATATTATGTTATAATGTTTATGTTGTATTTAACTTTAAATCTAAATACAAAAAAGGAAGGTCCCATTTGTTGGTATGATGGGTTGAGCTGTAAACTCAATGGCTGAGGCCGTCAAAGGTTCAATTCCTTTTCTTCCTATATACAATATAAAAACGATGTGTATACTCTAAATAGTTTATTTTCATAAAGACGTGTTAACTCAATTGGCAGAGTGTTGCGCTACGGACGCAAAGGCTATAAGTTCGACTCTTATACACGTTTACACAGTTTTTAAGCTAAGGTTAAACAGATATCATCAGCTTGTGTAAAGGGACATGTTTGTAAAAGGTTTACAATTCGATTGCAAACCGAATATACGGGGTTCAACTCCTCCTTGTCCTTGTAAGCATACGACTAATCAATCTGCGGATAGCTTACAAATGTTGTTGAATCCATATTGGAACCCTAGATTTCAAAAGTTAATGTTAATTATGATATCACATTTTAAATCTTGTTATTTAACAAATACCGACTCATTCAAACATAGTATTATTTAGTAATAATTTGCTTTAAGTTAATTTAAGATATACGTAACAAAGTTTAAATTAATCTTAAACATACATTAATTATTGTTTGCATTAGGCAAACAAGCTTATTAATATAATTTAAGCTACATAATATTAAATTCATGATTTATTCTCCAACTATTATATCAATAATTGAGGTGTTATCTGTTACCATCCCTGTTCTACTGGCAGTAGCCTTTGTTACTGTAGCTGAAAGAAAAACTATGGCAAGCATGCAGAGAAGGCTAGGACCAAATATTGTGGGTTATTATGGTCTTTTGCAAGCGTTTGCTGATGCTTTAAAGTTATTACTAAAAGAATATATATCACCTACGCAAGCCAATGTAATGCTTTTTTTCTTAGGTCCAATTATAACATTAATTTTTTCTCTGCTAGGGTATGCTGTAATTCCTTACGGTCCTGGATTGACACTGTGGGATTTTGATCTGGGAATTTTATTTATGTTAGCAGTTTCGTCTATTGCCACATATGGTATACTGTTGGCAGGATGATCTGCTAATTCTAAATATGCATTTCTAGGTTCACTAAGAAGTACTGCACAATTAATAAGTTATGAGCTAATACTTAGCTCAGCCATATTACTGGTCATATTGTTAACAGGAAGTTTAAGTTTAACTGTTAATATAGAGGCCCAAAGGGCTATATGGTTTTTATTACCTTTATTGCCAGTGCTGGCTATATTTTTCATCGGTTCTGTTGCAGAAACTAACAGAGCTCCTTTTGATCTTGCTGAAGCAGAATCAGAACTAGTGAGTGGTTTTATGACGGAACACGCAGCTGTTATATTTGTGTTTTTCTTTTTAGCAGAATATGCAAGTATACTACTTATATGTATACTAAATACTATTTTATTTATAGGAGGGTATTTAATAGATTATAGTCTCGCTGTGTATATAGCAAACTCGATATTATATGTATTAAATGAGTTATTTATATTTGATTCTCCTAGTTTACTTTGGTTACTAGACAGACTTAACTTTAATGAACTGTCTTATATAACATTAGAAGGTATAATATACGGTTTAACAATAGGAATCAAGTCATCAGCAATGGTGTTTATATTTATATGGGTAAGAGCTTCTTTCCCCAGAATACGTTTTGATCAACTTATGTCTTACTCATGAACAATATTACTGCCTATAGTAGTAGCTTTTATTGTGTTGGTTCCATGTATTGTATACAGTTTTGAAATCATATCAAACAATATACATTTGCTTTAATATAGCAGGTTATAATTTATTATTCTTCCCACAAATAGTCTTTGCAAACTTGTAAATATCTGTTGATTGCTTATGTGCAACCTAGGGTGATTACATTCATATTTTTAACTAAAATAAAAAAAAAATGAGTTTATCTTTAATACTTTTTTTAGTGGGAGTTTTAGGCTTCGTTTTAAATAGAAAAAATATTATACTAATGCTTATATCCATTGAAATAATGTTGTTAGCTATTACATTTTTAATTCTAATTGCCTCATTAAATTTTGATGATATTCTTGGTCAAATATATGCCACTTACATCATATCTATTGCAGGAGCGGAATCTGCTATAGGACTAGGAATTCTAGTAGCTTTTTATAGATTAAGAGGAAGTGTTGCTATTGAATTTAAATAATGTATTTAACTATAATAATATTACCTCTTCTGGGATCAATTGTGTCAGGTTTTTTTGGTAGAAAAGTAGGAGTGACAGGTGCTCAAATAATCACATGTTCATCTTTGATCATTACCACTTTTCTTTCTATAATTTCTTTCTTCGAGGTGGGAATGAGCAACATACCTGTGTCTATAAAATTATTTAGATGAATAGATTCCGAGTCGTTAAATGTACTGTGAAGTTTTAACTTTGATTCTTTAACTGTATCTATGCTTATTCCTGTGTTAATTGTTTCCTCCTTAGTGCATGTTTACTCTGTGGGATATATGAGTCATGACCCTCACAACCAAAGATTTTTCAGTTATCTAAGTTTATTCACATTTATGATGATTATACTTGTAACGTCAGATAACTATTTATTAATGTTTGTGGGATGAGAAGGAGTGGGTGTTTGTTCTTATTTGCTTGTAAGTTTCTGATTTACAAGAATAGCAGCAAACCAAAGTTCAATCTCCGCTTTTCTGACTAATAGAGTTGGAGATTGCTTTTTAACTATAGGAATGTTTGCTATTTTATGATCATTTGGTAATCTAGATTACTCTACTGTATTCTCTGTAGCACCATTTCTAAACGAAAACATAATTACAATAATAGGAATATGTTTATTAATAGGTGCCATGGCTAAGAGTTCACAAGTGGGACTTCATGTGTGACTTCCAATGGCGATGGAAGGTCCTACTCCCGTCTCAGCTCTAATCCACGCAGCTACTATGGTTACTGCAGGAGTCTACTTGCTTATGCGTAGTTCTCCTCTTATAGAATATAGCAGTACAGTCCTGCTACTATGTTTATGAGTAGGTGCAATAACTACTGTATTTAGTTCTTTAATAGGATTATTCCAACAAGATATTAAAAAAGTTATAGCTTATTCTACTATGAGTCAATTAGGTATGATGGTTATAGCTATAGGACTATCCTCATACAATATAGCCCTTTTTCATCTGGTGAATCACGCCTTTTATAAGGGACTTTTATTTTTAGGAGCAGGTGCTGTAATACATGCTGTAGCAGATAACCAGGATTTCAGGAAATATGGAGGATTGAAATCTTTCTTACCATTAACATATTCAGTTATGTTAATCGCTTCGTTAAGCCTTATAGCATTCCCGTTTATGACAGGTTTTTACTCAAAAGATTTTATTATCGAATCCACTTATGGTCAATATTATTTTTCTGGTACAGTGGTATACTGCATATCAAGTATAGGTGCTATGTTTACTACTTTATATTCTGTAAAAGTGTTATACCTTACATTTATAACTAATCCTAATGGACCTTATACATATTATAAACATGCCCATGAAAGTGACATGTTTATGAGTATACCCTTAATGGTACTTGCTGTATTTTCTGTGTTTTTTGGTTATATTACTAAAGATTTATTTATAGGGTTAGGTTCTGGGTTTTTCAGTGATAACGGTCTATTTATTCACCCTTCTCATGAAACAATGATAAACACTGAGTTTGCTGTTCCTACTTTGTTTAAAATAATGCCTTTGATATTTACTGTTAGTTTAAGTTTATTGTCAATTGCTCTACTAGAATTTGTTCCTAAAAGTCTTATTTACTTTAACGTGTCTAGCATAGGATATAATATATATGGGTTTTTTAGTCAACGTTTTTTAATTGAAATGTTTTATAATAAATATATAACAGATATAGTATTGAAACTAGGAGGACAAACTACTAAAGTAATAGATAAAGGTTCTATTGAGTTAATAGGACCTTACGGTTTAGAAAAATCACTTATAACGCTAAGTAAAAATATAAGTAGTTTAGATACAGGAGTTATTACATCATATGCTCTTTATATATTGGTAGGATTAATATTTAACATACTAATACTATACTCATATGCAATAGACAACAGTATAATTATTATTACAATGTTTGGTCTTTTAACGATAATGAGAAAACAATAAAAAACACATACCATTACTCAACAATTTATATTAGCAAATTGTTGAATAACAAAAAGAAACACATGTAAAACAAAAAACCAGATAAAAAAAATAAACTAAGTATAGTTATTAGTTAATCACTTTACAACCTTATTTCATACAAACCTGTTTTTTAATTATATTTAGAATGGATATTTATTATATTACAATAATTGTCTAATATTGATCGAAGTTCTTTTCAAGGCCATCCTTTTCACTTAGTTTCTCCTTCTCCATGACCAGTTTTCACTTGTGTTAGTTTGTTTACATTAACTACGTCAGGTGTACTTACTATGCACAGCTTTCAGCACGCAGGCTACTGACTTTTCTTCGGTTTCACTTTAGTAATTGCAAGTATGTTTTTATGATTTAGAGACGTAATATCTGAGGGAACTTATTTAGGAAACCATACACTGGCTGTTCAAAGGGGTTTAAATATGGGAGTTGCCTTGTTTATTGTGTCAGAAGTATTATTTTTCTTAGCTATATTTTGAGCATATTTCCACAGTGCACTTTCTCCTACTGTAGAGTTAGGAGCTCAATGACCACCTATGGGTGTAGAAGCTATCAACGCCTTCGAACTCCCACTGCTTAACACTGTAATCTTACTAGGTTCCGGTGTGACAATTACATATTCTCACCACTCTTTAATACAGGGTAATAGAAATGCAGCTCTATTTGGAGCAATATTCACTATAATACTTGCTTTCATTTTTACAGCTTGTCAAGGAGTAGAATATTCAGTGTCTTCATTTACTTTGTCAGATGGAGCATTCGGATCTTGTTTCTATTTTGGTACTGGTTTCCACGGACTTCATGTTATAATAGGAACAATATTTTTAGCAGTAGGATTCTGACGTTTATTGGCTTATCACCTTACTGAAAATCATCACTTAGGGATGGAATCTGGTATACTATACTGGCACTTTGTGGATGTTGTTTGACTGTTTCTTTTTCTGTCAGTTTACTACTGAGGGAGTTAAGTGTCAACATTCAACTAAATTAAACAAGTTTATCAGATTATTACTTATAACTATGTTACCTGCTATTTTCTTCACATTAATTTACTTTATGTTTAATAATCTGCCACTGAGTAATTCCATAAATTTTATTCAATGCGGTTTTCCTTATTTTGTTTACTATTTCTCTCCTAGTACTCGGTCAGGTTATCAATCATCATGTTATAAGATGTATGGTAAGAATGATTTACAGGGTAAAACGTCAGAAGGAACTAAAGATGCATGAAACTTATCAGACAGATGGAATGAACAGCTTAAAAAAGTCTTTGATCTATATTGTGACTTTGCTGAGAGATATCCAGAAAGATGCACAGAGCTAATGAAAGATTTTGAACTTGCGTTTAAAGAGGCGCGATCAATGAATGCTGAATATAATAATACGAAAACAACAGGTTTTTCTTATACAGATAATCTTAATAGTATTAAGGTTGTGCAACGTAGTTGCGAAGGTGCGTTAAAGGCTCTTCGTGATTAAAAAAAAAACCAACCAAATCTGTTTGATACTGACCGGTTAGACAAATTAATTAAGGATTTAAATAATATACATTGTGATTCTTTAGTGACAAGGGTATTGTTTGAAAAATTTAATAGCTGAGTTGGTCCAACTGAACTAGACCAAGGATCTTCTAGTATAACACAAGCAGTTGCAAATATATCTAGATCTGCATTTGCAAACAGTTCAAATACTAATTCAACTATTACCACACAATGTTTGCCAGCTCCTAGTATTACACCATTACATAATGGAGTCCCATTCAATGTTACTGATTACCAAACTAGGCAATGTATAATGCCGCTTATTGCAGTAATTGGTAATTCTGAGTACACTTGCATCACTGTAAGGTTATTTGCCACTGTGTTAACGTACTTGTACACAAATCAGGCTTGGCCTTTTATTCGTGCACGCATATATTTGTTTTTCAACAAACCTCGTAGGTTCTAAAGCAAATGTTAAACAACAAAAATGCATAGTTAAGTTGTATGTTTCATGCTATACTTTATTAAGCATTTCTGTTCAATAACAAGGTTTTTTATATAATCCTCAGTTATATTTTTCTCCACTAGAAAAAAAAGAGAACTTAGCTTAATAGGAAAAGCACATGACTTTTAATCATTATTATATGAGTTCAAATCTCATAGTTCTTAACGTATATAAATATATTATTCTG
>MU090272.1:0-35087 GCA_014858505.1 Corymbia citriodora subsp. variegata
GTTTTTAGGAATAGGAAAATAAGTCTGGCGAAAAAATAAAATGGTTATTATATGTGCCCTTAAAGGCCCAACTTGATATTATATACCTAAGGGATAATGAAGAAAATAGTCTTTAAACTTGACCTAATGTGTGATGTGGTCCCTTAACTTGTAATTTGTTCAACGTAATCTCTGAATTTTAACCCAATATGCAGTGTACTCTCTGAAGTTTTAATTTGTCTAATGTAATCCATTAAATTTTGGTACATATTCAATTTAGGTTCCTGGATTATATGAAATGTTTTGTATAATCCTTCAATTAATTTAAAGTGAGAGATAACATTGTCATACAGTTCATTTCATATAATTCATGGATTATATTGAACAAATTAAAATATTTAGGAATCATATTACACATTGAGCTAAATTTCAAAGATAATTTTGAATAAATTAAAAATTCATGAGCCAAATTGTATATTGAACCAAATTTTAGAGACCATTTATGCAAACTTCCCTATACCAAAAGAATGAGTATCGTCTATGTAAATTAGTTGACGTTCATTCTTTTGGAGTTTTAAATTCTGCATGGTGACTGTCCGAAGGGTTGGCCATTTACGTCACTTTTGGCAGTCTGAATTCGTTTTATAACTAAACTACCATCAAGACTTGAATTCCAACACTAAACGAGGGAAGTGGGCCGAAAAGGAAGGGGCAGAAGGGCTCGGCCGGAAATAAAGGAAAACAAGGCTAGGAAAGAAAAGAAAGTGGGCTTGGCTGAGGCAACCCACTGAATTTTTTTTTTTCGAAATTTTTTTTGAATTTTTTTGAATTTTTTTTAAAATTTATATCTATTCTATAAATTTATATATATTTATAGATGCAAAATAAATGGGAAATTAAAACATGCAAACAGAATTCGGGTGTCAACAGAAGGTTATTAGTCCCGAGTCAACTCAATCTGGCAAGCATCGTTCAGGTAAGTAAAACTAGAATCTAAGATGGCATGAAGTAGGTAGAAGAGTTATGCAGATAAGCGACGGAAGCCTCTAGAATTCCTAGTAGGAGACTATGTTCTTTAATATGTCTTTGTCGAAAGGTTTGTTTTGTCTCAAAGAGAATGTACGTTAAGTCCACGGGTACATAGGACCCTTAAAATCCTAGAAATGATAGGGAATATGGCCAATCGGTCAGTATTGCCTCCGAAACTTGCTCAAGTGCATAATGTATTTCATGACTCTATGTTAAGAAAGTATGGGCTAGATCCAGCACATGTGCTCAACTTCGAAGAGATTGAGGTAGACGACCAATGGTCATATGTTGAGGAGCTAATGCGGATCATGGACAGACGTGACCAAGTAATCAGAAATAGGGTCATTACCCTAGTCAAGGTCATGTGGAGACACCGTGGATCGGAAGATGCGACCTGGGAAAGTGAAGAGATTATGCGGTGCAAGTACTCGCACTTATTTGAACACCTAGGTATGTCATGAAATTTCGAAGATGAAATTTTTAAAAGAGAGGAGGGGGGGGGGGAGAATTATAACATCCTCGAAAACCGACCCAATGAGATCAGACATAAGATCCTGAATAAGTCAACCATGGGTTGTTGGCCATAGATTGATTGGTTTGATTGGCAAGAATCAAGGATCGATCATGGTCCGATTGACCGATCGGTCATGAATTGGTTGAGACGTTGGCCATGAAAAATATACCGACCATACCGATGGGGACGGACTACCAGCTCATAAGACAGCTTTTCGATCACAAGGATTGGTCATGGGATGATTTTGGATCGACGGATGGTCATGGATCGATCCAATCACTCATAGCGCTTGGCCGCAGGTGATTCCGCCCGGCTATGTACTAATACATGAACAATCCAACTTGTTCAAAAGTGATCATCTTCCGACCATAAATGCATCATTCCCTATTTAATTCTTAGTGACCAAAAATGAATCTCGAATTGATGAAGTTTGATCATGGATCGGTATTGCATCGACCATGAACCATGCAAATGGATCGGACACTGTTGACACCTAAATTTTGATTGATTATTCGTAATTTAATGCACAAAAATTTAGGGATTAATTTTAACCCCTAAACAAAAAATATTAGAATTAAATTGCATAGCATATAGTTTTAGGAGCATTTATTATTGCATTTGCATTGGGCATGTGGCAGGACTTCAATTGATGGTTCTAAGCTTTAATTTAATAAGTTGGACTAAGCCCACAAGGGAAAAGAATTTGGCTAGGCCCGTTAAGGAGTGACAGTTGGAATATGAGAATATTCCTAGGAATATGAGAATGTTCCCGAGAATATTCGTATTATTCTTTCAATATTTAGGGAATGTGTCGGATGAAATATTCCCGTTAAGGGGTGGCGAGTTGGAATATGAGAATGTTCCTAGGAATATGGGGAATATTCTCATTATTCTTTCAATATTCAAGGAAAGCGTCGGATGAAATATTGAAAAAATATTGCACGTGGGATACAAGAGCTAAATAGGCAACGTGCAAATTTATCATCTTTCCTTAAATAACTCAGTCCTCTCACCTATAAAAAGGGGGCCACGCACACTGAAAAAACACACACAAAAAAAATCAGAATTTTGAGAGCACGTGGAGATAAACGGCTGAAAAGAGGAGAAGTTCTCTCCTCTCGCGAGGCTCTTCGTGTGCGTGGAGCCACCCATCGTCGCCGCCCACACTTCCACCGTTGGAGAGTTTTTGGCCGCTGAAGACCTACTGCCAAAGCATCAAGTTTTGTCCTTGAGTGGTCCAATCTTAAGGAGACAAAAGAGGGAAGGTATCCACGGAGAAAAGAAAGACTCCACTGAGACCTGCTTGTCGTCCAGGACGTTTCAAGACTTGCGGGTTCTGCTGTTTTGCTGTTCGCTGGTCAAACTCCATGTCGCAGTTGTCGCCGTGCGGTTCTCTTTTTCTTGCAGCGCTCTCGACATTCCATGAGCTCTCCTGAAGATTTCCTTTGGCCTGGTTCGTTAGTGATCGTCCCGTGCTGGTGGCCCCCCCGCCAACTTGGAGAATTTCTGTTTTTTTGGCAAGTTGTCTAAAGCTCTCACTGCCCGCACCATGAGCATCATCAAATACTGCTACAACGAGCACCATTGCCGTCGACTAAGCCACTCCATCATAGATCGTGAGCATCGTTGATTGCGATCCCCGCAATTTGTTACTCGTCCGAACTTGGAAAGAATAGACAAGGTAGGTAAAGTTTTGTCTAAATTAATTCTTGAATATTTTGTTTCCTCGTTTGAAGTATTACATACTTAATTGAATTCTGATTGAGTGAGGTCATTGTGTCGTGTAAAAAAAATCTCAATAATCAAAAATATTGAGCCGCGAGACGTCGGATCAGGTTTTTGATTGTTTTGATTTTCTATCTTGGGTCGGGGCTAAATTGCGTGCTTTACATGATTCGGTTGCATTATATGTTGATATGCCTTTGCTCGAATTGATTTGGCTTATTAAAGAAAACCCAAAAAAAATATAGTTGAGTTAGATGTAATTCTTATTAGAATATTTTCTTTTAGGATAGTTTTCATGTTTAAACATAGGTTTTTTTATTTCGAATTTTGATTATAAAAAATAAAAATTGCCATGTTCATGTCAAGTAGAATTAGGTCATCTTTCATGTGTCATCTAGTCATTGCATGTTTAGGACCATTCGAATACGTGACATGCTAGGATAGTTGCATTAAATATTTTCTAGCTTTAGATTAAATTAAATAATTAATGTCACGTGATATATAATTTGCATATTAGGTTGCATGTTGCATGTTATTATAGTTAGACACTTTTGCACGTCATCGCATGCATTGCACTTAGTTTTTTAGGCCTCATTAAATAAGTGAAAACCCTAAAAAAATATATTTAAATGAGTTCGTGTTAATTAGAAATTATATCTAGGATCATTGATGTAATTTTTAAGTTAACATCGCAGATGCTTTTGTAGCTTTAAGGTAAGTAACTTCCTCTTTTTCCTTGCAATTTATTTATTGTTTTGCTTTATTGAGCGTTAAATAATGGTTGCGCACTCGCATGATCACATTGCATGTTAGGTGGTAAATTAAAATCTACACAAACTGCCTGCAAATCATTTTTTTTAAATAAAAGAGAAAAGGTACCGAAAGGGCGTTAGAGAAATCTAACGTAATCGAGTCCCCGATCCCATAGTTTCTGGTTCGTAGGAGTGAAGTAATTCTCCCGTTACTTTACTTGGGTTTCTAATCAACCCACCAAAAATAGATTAGTGGCGAATCCTAAGTGAAAATCATTGGCATGTTAAAAAAACTTAAACCCTAAGTTGTGAATTGGTATGGGTTTGGGAGAGCCTAAACTAAGTCTAGACTTAGTAATCCATTAGCCAAACCCTAGGTGGTGCATCCGAGGTGAGGTCGCGACAGACACCAATCGGAATGAGTCCTGAGATAGACTCGGCTGTTCTGTTATATTTCCTAAGGTCCATAAGCGCCTTGGCTTAGCGCTAGGCCATGGGTAGCCTTGGAATTGGCCTTGAATCGATCAGAGGACCAATGACTGAATTATGAGGGAAAGTCGCACTAGGCTCGGCAATAGGCCTAAGGACCGGCCCAAGGGCCAATACTAGAGCCACCCGGGGCCGATTGTGCTGACCCAAGGGTCAGCCATTATGCTGACCCTCATGGCCGACCTAAAGCGAGTACTAGAGCTGCCTAGGGCCGATTGTGCTAACCCAAGGGCTGGCCATTGTGCTGACCCTCATGGCTAACCAATAGGCCCAAGGACCGGCTCGAGGGCCAGTACTAGAGCCGCCCAGGGCCGATTGTGCTGACCCAAGGGCCGGCCATTGTGCTGACCCTCATGGCCGACCTACCGCCCAGGGAAGTGGTTTTGGACGAATTTGGGGTATGTGGTCTGGACTCCGGACATATGTAATTTGGTTTTCCGAGAAATGTCATATAATCCCTTTTTTGGCCACAAAACCGACTCGGATGGTGGAATTCTCTAGACCGCCTTCTTGAGGAAGGAATGGTCAAAAGAGAAGAATTCTCTAGAAACCTTATTGGATAAGACTTATCCTCAACTTTTCAAAGGTCATCATGGTGGTAAAAAATATCTTGAGGGATATGATAAGGATGGCCCAATCAGAATGCGACATCTGAACCCCCATCATGAGCCTATAGAATTTTAGAGACTTAGTTGGCAAGTTAGGCATCTTCCTAGTCAAACTTCCTTAAATGCGAATAAATGAGGAGAAATAAGTGGGCCAATAGGAAAGTGAAAGGCGGACCATCATCAATGATGTCTACTCATTAGACTGCCAAGTAGAATCTTTAGCCATGCCTAGTCATCTTTAGGTGCAATTATTAAGGAAAATAGGTTTGCCACTTAAAGATTCTAGGTGGGTCACTTGGAAAGAGAGGATTGGACGGTTAGAAATGCAATGATGAGCTCGGGGACTATAAATAGGAGAAGCCTCTCCTTCTCCCTCACCATTTGCACCATTCTCCTCCTTCCTCTTTCTTCCTCCCTTGGCCACCCTCTTCCTCCTCACACCCACTCTCTCCTTTGGTTTTCAAAGAAGCCACTTTCTCTCTCTCAAGTAGTTTCTCTAGTCTTGTGAGGTTTGTCTAGGTAAGTAGAATCTCTTAATTACCTAGTATGATAATTTCTATCATGAGGACTAGATGGTATTCTCTTGTTGCACTGTGATTGTATGGAAAATTATGTGTACGTTGGTTCATACGTGGATTGTATGCATGTGTGTGATTCTTTCACGACCAAGATGATGCCACGGTTCGTTGTGGGTGTTCAACGTAAGTTGGGAATGCCCAAAGCCATAAGGCTTGAGTTGGTAACGAAGTGTTGGAATTCAAGTCTTGCACGGTACGAGGATCGCCCAAGGCCATGAGGTCTTGGATTGGCATCAAGAGCATAAAAAGCGTTTACGTCTTCATTTTATAACTAAACTACCATCAAGCCTCGTTAAAGGTGTTGAGGTTAAGGGGGAGGAAGCAACTCCTATTCATATCATCTTGGTAGATTCCAGTACAGGTAGGATTGTGCAATATGGACCCTTGCCAGTGTTGAGGTTGATGGTAACGGTGATTGAAGGTGACTTTGATGAAAAAACTAGAAAAAATTGGACTAGAGAATTCTTCGAAAGCAATGAAATAAGGCCGCCAAAGGGGAACAAGCCAAACTTGACTGGTAATCTCTCTATGAACCTTTATGCTGGGATGGGGACATTGGGTACTATCACTGTAAATGACGTATCAAGCTGGACAAGAAGTGGAAAATTCAGGCTTGGAGTCAAAACTGAGTCAGGTTGTTGTGAGGGAATCCGTGTCGTTGAGGGAATATCTAATGCCTTTTATTGTGGAAGATGGTAAGTCAATAAAATTTAAACACTCGATGACAATTTGACCCTTTCATGTCCTTTTTTTGTTGGCCTTCGCTGTAGCAGATGATAAGTTGTGATTCAAACGCTTGATGACAGTAAAGATTTTCTGTTTCTTTTCTTGACATGAGACATCTGGAACCACATAAGACTAGGCTAAAAGATTTGCAACAGCTGGATATTCTTTAATCAGAGTCCCGTATACTCTAATTTAATATATAAATATATATATATATAGAGAGAGAGAGAGAGAGAGAGAGAGAGAGAGAGAGAGAGAGAGAGAGAGAGAGATGAAAGAAGATAGAAGAAAGCAAATAGATCTGGGTATACGGGTTAACTGGATCTGTTTATGATATTGAAGAACTCTAAGGGTTCTATGTCTCGAAGGAAGTCAAAGAACTCAGCGAGTTCTATGAAAGTGGATATGATATCGTAGAGTAACTCGAAGGATAAAGTTATGGTATATAGAAATTTAACTAAGTAGAGAAATGAGATATAAGTGAAGATTAAACTAAGCAAAATCTCGAACATTAAAGATTATATGTAAAGCAAAGGATATGTAAAGTATGAAGAGCAAAATTATGCAGAAACACCAAGGCATGAAGAAACCGACCATATAGGTGGTAATATGAAGATAATATGGAAGTATATGTTACAGATCTGAAAAACTGTAAATTACAAGTGCATAAACGAAAGAAAGTAAAGTACAAATGCAGGAATTAAATCAACTGCAGAAAGAAACTAAAAACCAGTTTCAGATCTAGGGCGGTAATCCACTCTCCGTCACTGAACTGATATGGAATATGAAAGCAAATCTACCGACTATGAGTGAGTCAGGATCTGATATGAAGAAACTATGGTGTATTTTCGAAAACTTACTCGAAACCAGAGGGATACTTCTGGGTGAAGAGGGTTTCCGATGATTTCTGGGTATGAAGGTGAGGAACTGTGGAGAGGGTTTCGAGGGTTTCGAAGAACTCTCAGATGTGTTACACCAATCCCTCCTCTTCTTCTGAGGATGTGGTTTCTTTTTATAGTGCGCGTGCTACAGTGTTTACTATTTGAAAAAGTACGAGTGAACAGTAAAAATGAACAGTACTTTTAAAGTATAAATGAACAGTAAAACAATATTTATGGAGACGCCAAGTGGTATGTTGAAGTTGCTTCATGGCTTCCTTATTGGCTATCGGAGGAGTCACGAATTATGCTTTCAATTTGGCCAACCTGGTGCAGTTGACTAATTATGGCGTAACATTCTTCTTTTGTGCTTGCTGCAGCAAGAGTTGCCATGATTTGTGATTTTTCTTGGAGATATGCCGTTTGTTTTGATGGACTTTGGGTTTTTTGGGAATTTAACCATCTTCGAACCATGTCTTCTGTTGCCCAATCTTGGATTTTAAATTTGTCCCACCATTTTCTTTCATGCTGGCGTATGAGTATGGGTATTTTTTATGGTGTGTGGGAATATGCAAATTCCCAAACTGATACCCATGATATTCTGCATATGGCAAAATAATGGAGTAGGCATGGAAACCGTATGTCATGCTGGGATGGGTGGAATTCTTTTTTGAATAATTGCCATCCTGGTATGAGAGTGGGAGGGATAATTGATTCGGTTGGTCCGAAATATGCCCACCATTGGTTAAACCAATTTGGAAGGTTTTGTCTGATGAATTTGTCTTTGAAATATAGCAACCAAGTGTGCTTCATTTGGTTATTTTGTCTATAGAAAACATTCCACCAAGCTTGTTGGTAATCCCAATATGAATATGAAGCACTAAAATGTAAGCTTTGTGTAAGTCTGGCATGGAAGTTTTTGATGGTATGTGGTTCTTCAGTTCATTCATTGGGATGTATGATTCGATTAATCATAATCATGGAGTAAAGAATATGGTTGTCGTTGTTTTTGTTATAGAAATGTTTGAAATTTGCTAATTCAGTTTCAATCAGAATTTGTTCATGAAAAGCTAGAGGTTTATTCATATCATGTGGTTTAAAATACCATCCTTCTGGAAATATGTTTTTTGCAAACTGATTTGGATTGCTATCATAAAATCCATCATCAACTGTGAGGATCAAGGAATGTTTTTCTTTTTGAAAAAACATAGATCTTGTTTGTGAGGAGGATGTTGTTGGTCGAATGACCACTTCATTGATTTTCTTTTGTTTCATCAACTGGTATTCTTTTTGTCTTTGTATGGCTAATGGTGAATGATTGTTACTTTCTACTATGGGTTTGGGAGTTTGGCTAGTTTGGTTTTGCTTGTTTGTTGATTGGATCATTGTATTGGTTTCTGGTGGTGGTTGCCATCCTGGTATGAGTGTTTGGAATGTCGTTGCATTGGTTCCTGATAGTAATATGCTAGTCAAAAGGTTTTGTAATTGTGTAAGATTGATGATGGGTTCTGGAGTATTGGATATGGGTTGGCTATCTGGTTGGTTATGGTAGTATACTCGGTATGGTTCGATACCTGATTTTTCCACAGTTTGGGCCCATGATTTTTTGGGTAATATGGGGTTTTTGGTTATTTTTGTATTGGATGAGGATGATTGGTTGTCAATGGCTTTTGCTTTGTCTTTTCTCTTTGGTCGTGGCATGGTTGTATCCCCTGTAAAAATTCTCTTGTAAGGAAATCAGGCAGGCAATTTGATGAACCATTTATAAATTGTATATCAAAATCAAAACAGAAAGAATGGCCTGCCATCTTGCAAAAATTTGTTTTGATGTAATATTTAAAACATCCTTTTGTAAAACATCTTTAGCAGATTTTCAATCTATTCTTAATAAGAATTTTTGTTTAAAAGATCTCCTTGGAATTTGGAAATGGAAAGGACTATAGCAAGTATTTCTTTCTTGATAGTGGAGTAATTTTGCTGAGTTGGATTCCAATGCTTGGATATGAATTGTACAATTGATTCTTTGTCGTTATGAGCTTGTTTGAGCATTCCTCCATATCCTATTTCTGAGGCATCAGTTTCAACATTTTGAATGCATTTGGGTCAGCTAAGTAAAGGATTGGTATGGTTTTGATATGGTTTTTAATTGTCCTAATTGTATTGGTATGAACATCTGTCCATGGTGGAGGATTCTTTTGTAACCTTTGATGTAAAGGTTTACAAATAATACTAATATTGGGGAAGAAATCGAGGACATAATTGAGACTTCCTAGAAATCGTTGTAATTGGGTTTTATCTTTAATTTCATCAGGGAATTTATTAGCAAATGTAATTGATCTTTCGATAGGGAATATTGTTCCTAAATGGATATTATGCCCTAAAAACTAATCTTAGTCTGGAATAATGAAACTTTAGAGGGGGAAATTGCTAGACCACTTTTTATCATGATTTTTATGAATGTCAAAATATGCTTGAAATGTTGTTCTATTCCTGAAGAGAAAATTAGAACATCATTAATGTATGTTATGATAAACTCTAAATAGGGATTGAAGATATTATTCATGATTCTTTGGAATTCGGAATGGGCATTTTTTAGACCGAAAGGCATGACATTCCATTCATATTGACCAAAAGGGACTGTAAAGGCAGTTTTATATTTGTCTTTTTCATTAATTTGTATTTGCCAAAACCCAGATTTCATATCAAATTTTGAAAAGATTCTTGCTTTACAGAGTCTATTTAGTAAGTCTTTTTTGTTGGGAATCGGATAGCGTATCCATCTAAGAGCCGTATTAAGAGATTTATAGTTTATAACAAGTCGTGGGACTCCTCTTTCTAATTCCGCATTTTTATTGACATAGAAAGCAGAACAACTCCAAGGTGATTGGCTTTTTCTTATGAGTTTTTTCTTTAAAAGGTCTTTAATTTCTTTTTGACAAAAGTTTAGGACTTCGTGATTCATTTGGGTGGGACGGGCTTCTGTTGGTATATTAGTTTCAAGAAATCCTTGTTCATAAGGGAGTGAAATAATATGGTTTTTTCTTTCCCAGAAAGCGTTAGGTAAGGTGGAGCAAATAGTTTGTTCTATTTGATGTTAAAGGGAGTTTATTTTTTCTTTGATGTTTGTTTTTGTAAGGTTTTCTTCCAGTCTTTTGAATTCTAAATCTTCTTTTAAGAAATCAAGTTGCGTTTCTTTGTCTTTAATATGAGATAGATTTTTCTTGTAGAGAATTTAAAACTCTATTTTGAGGTTTAGTGATGAAATCGAATCTTATCTTTTTATTAAGAAAGCAGGTTTCAATTCCTTCATTATCGACTGTGAAAGGTTGGATTAATTGGATGAAGGGAGTTCCTAGAATGACTTCCTGTCTCATATTTTTAACAAGGAGGAAGAAGGTTTTGTAAGAAACTTGGTTTTTCATTACTAGGGCTTCTGGTAATTTATAGTTAATATTGAGTTTGTCTCCAGAAGCAGATTTCAAAGTCTCAGAGGTTTTATCAAAATATTTTGTTGGGACAAGGCCTTCTTTGATGCAATTAAGGTCTGCTCCTGTATCAAAGAGAGCTGTTGTTTCAATCATATATTCGTTATTAATTTTTATAGAAATATTTATTATCCATTTTCTAGATGTAATTTCTGTTAATAACATTAGAAAACCTGGGTTTGTTGTTTCTTTTTCTGGGTAAACAACAGTATTGGTTTCTTCAAGATTGCTGGTCTTGGATTTTGAAATAGCTAATTGGATTCTATATATGTCATTGGACATATTCTTTTGAGCATTTTTTAAAGCTTGGATTTCTACCTTTTGTGCTTTAATTTCATTCTGAAGGTCATTTATATTGACAGGTCTAGTTTGGGTTTTATTTTTGCTAAGGATTTCCTTGAGATTGTAGGAAGAATTTCCTTTGGAAAATATATTCATGGAGGAATGGAGTCGGTCAAGGTATACTTGTCTATCTTCTGGGTTTTCTATTTGGTCAGCTGTGCTAAGGAGAAATTCTTCTTCTTTAGTGAGCATATTTAGTTGTGGAGAAGTATCTTTATAGTCAGAATCAGATGATGTGTCTAATTCATTGGCTTGTAAACCTTCTTCTATAGAGTCGCTAGAAGTAGAACTAGTATCAGTTTGGGCAAGTATATCTTTTAATAGATGTAATGTGTTTTCTTCTAAACACAACTCATCTAATTTTTTGTTGATTCTGCAGTATTTAGCAGTATGGCCTTTGTTACCGCAAGAGTAACATTTGACGTCTTTGTAATTTTTTCTTGTGCTATTATGTTGTTTTTTTGTATCTGTAATTTTCTTTATGAGTTTTGGTATTTTTATATATTTTGGTTTTCTGTGATAAGACCTTCGGTTCTTGTAGTCTTTTTCTTTGGGGCAATCTCCTTTACATTTGGATTTTGTCTTGCTATCATAAAAAGGATCGTATTGGGCACAGAAATCTCCTAGTGTTTTGTTGCCTAATTTTTTCTCTTTTTTAAGTTGTTTTTGTAACTTGATAGTATTACACATTTGGGTACCTTGTTTGTAGACATGTGAGACTATTTCTCCATAAGAAAGGTGGTCATAAGGAATTTGTCCATTATTGTCTTCTCGTATTTTGTCTCAGACTTGGTCTCCTATAAGTTTTGGTATACCATCTAAAAACTTTTCTTTCCAGAAAGGTTGATTACAATCTATTCTGATTAGGACTCTATGGACATAAATCTTTATATTCGCGAAATGTCCCTAATGATTTACATTTCATATTGGATAAGAGTTCTTCATTCCTATCTTTAAGATGTGATGGATCTCCTATAAAATGTTTGAGAAATGGAATATATGAGAGTGTTAACGGCATCTGGGATGGAATGGCCATTATCGTCAAAAATTATTTGACCGACATCATCTCTTTTGTAAGCTAATAGGATGTCTGTTTTCTGTTCCTCAGTAAGATAGTTATCCCACCATCCTTTTAATTGGCCAGTGAATCCAGCTATTAAAAGGTTAGCAACAGCTTGGTCAGAGACATCTTGCTGGGTTTTATAAGCATTAGCAAGCATTATTATATTATTAAGTATATTTAAGAGATTTGATTCGGCGATGCCATCAATGTTCCATTCATAAATAGCATCAGGATAGTACTTATGTTGTGTTCTTTGGGAAGAGGATTCTTCTAGGGCTATGTCTGGAGGAGTGGCTCTTTGATGGTACAATTTTTGGGGTTGTCGCCAGTTAAAATTATTCACCTCATTGATGGATTCTTTATCGGAAGACTGGATTTTATCGAGGGTGCTAATGGTAGCTTTGGATTTATCAAGAGTATCTCTAACAGTTAATCCTTGAATCACAGGAGTTGTTATTATAGGTTTTGACTCTTCTTTTATTGAGAGTCTTTTTTGTTTTAAGGCTTTGGTAAATTCGGGGCTAAATCTTTTTGGTAATTCAAATGTTTTGAACAAGGGTTGGTTGGCGGAGTCTACTTTAGGGTTTGTCTGAGTAGAATTCGAATTCTGGATTGTGGATTCTATTCTAACTAATTGATTTCCTATTGTTGCCAGGTGTTGGTTGGTATAATTGTTTTGTTCAATTATCTTGGGAATATTAACAGATTCTTCCATTTTATCAGCAATTTTGAATGGTGCTGCTGTAACCTGGTTGTCTCCTACTTGGATAGTTATTCTCTTAAGTGGTGGATGTAGTGATTCTATAATGTCTTCATTTTCAAGTTTCCATTTGTAATGGTGTTCTAATACCATTATTTCTTTTGGTTTCAGGAATTGTTCTTCAAACCAGTCAAAGAAGAATATGTGGGTTTCATATTTGTATATATAGTCATAATATTATTTTTTGATTTCTTGAGTGGAATCGGCAAAGGTATCGAAGAACCATTGTCTAATGGTTGTATTTTCTATTGAATGAAATTCTTGGTTTAGAAAGACTCTATTTGGTTCAAATTCTTTTTCTAATACATTCAGACAGCCAGGAAGGAAGCTACGAAGCAACTTCAACATATCACTTGGCATCCCCATAAATACTATTTTACTGTTCATTTATACTTTAAAGACACTGTTCACTTTTACTGTTCACTTGTACTATTTCAATTAGAAAACACTGTAGCACGAGCACTATAAAAGAAGATAAGATCCTCAGAAAAGGGGAGGCATTAGTGTAACACTTCTGAGAGCTCTTCGAAACCCTCGAAACCCTCTCCACAGTTCCTCACCTTCATACCCAGAAATCCTCGGAAACCCTCTTCACCCGGAAGTATCCCCCTGGTTTTGAGTAAGTTTTCGAAATCAAACCATAATTTCTTCATACCAGATCCTAACTCATCCATAGTCGGTAGATCTACTTTCATATTCCATATCAGTTCAGTGACGGAGAGTGGATTACCGCCCTAGATCTGAAACTGGTTTTAGTTTCTTTCGGCAGTTGATTTAATTCCTGCACTTGTACTGTACTTTCTTTAGTTTATGTACTTGTAATTTACAGTTTTTCAGATCTGTAACATATACTTCCATATTATCTTCATATTACCACCTATATGGTCGGTTTCTTCATACCTTGGTGTTTCTGCAAATATATATATATATATATATATATATATATATATATATGCAGTCACATTCATTTATCTTTTGCAAATCCATATGAAATTTATACAATTAGCGATTTTAATAGATCCTATTTATGTGAACTTGAGTACTAGCCAGCCTAGTGCAATTGGACCTATTTGAGTTAGGAGAGAGAATGAACTTCCTTGAGAAATAAGGATGGAAGTCCATCCTCAAGTCTTTGTCCAACCCTCTTGTGAAGCTTGGGGGAAAAGCAGCGAAGTTTGTTTATCTAGTCAATTCGCTTTGTTATGTGTTGGTCTGGACACAGCCAAATTCCACAATAAATAAACTTACCGAGTTCATATATTCGCACATGCATGTGTCTTGCTATTTCATATGTTCACCTAGCGATAGTGGGATTAGCCTTGCCATGGCTAGGCAAGGTCAAGCCTTGCCAAATTGACGGCAAGCTCAGCCTCACCATGGCTAGGCAAGGTTGAGTCTCGCCCTCACCAGTGGCTATTAGGGGCAAGCCTTGCCCTTGGCTAGAGAGGTCGTACCTCATCGGCCCTCACCTTTGGCCAATTGCCGAAAGAAGAAAGAAGGGGAAAAATAAAAAGAAAAGAATAAATAAAATAAAATAAAAATTTCGAAAAAAAATACAATTAAAAAATTGGCTAAACGATTTTGATTGAGAACCTCTTGTGCTTGAGTTTACACTTTTTGTGTGCGTTGCGCTAGTTTTGAGTTGATGTTTGGTCCATCTATATTATGTGGTTTCACCTTGACAACGTATGTTAAGTAAGAACTAATCTAAATTTGAATTTGGGGGCAAAACATGGCTGGCCTAAGGTTCTCTGTGGAATACATGTTAGCGGAGTGTTTTTGAATCAAATGACTTACTAGGGCTATAATTTGGTGGGTCTCTTGTTATCAGACCATATGTTAAAAGGCTCATGGATCTTGGAGATTTCTATTATATCATAGCAATACAAGTATAGTTTGGTTACAAAGTCCTTACCACATAAATATATATATATATATATATATATATATATTACTAACATCAACTTTTTGCAACTTTCAAGTATTTAACGTAAGTACATTACTAAATCAAATTTTCTTTTAATTTAATTATTATCAAAGGATAAAGATTATTATACTTTCCTCTTTTGTTTTTTTGGTTAAATTTCCCTTCTTTGTACATAGCATTATGTCATTAACACAACCGGAAAGTGTCCTGTCAATTTAAATTGATGATTCTTTTTCGAGTCTTTTCATTGAATTTAATTGAATGTGTAGATATAGGATATGATGGACCTAAGTTAACCAGCACTTGTGGAAAAAATGGTTATCCACTTATATCTCTATCCTCTATGAGAAAGCATTGTTGATGTCGAAATTTTGGTGACCCATTTATTCATTAATTGTTAATTCCTAACAAAAATAATTTTCAATAAATTGCATGGCATATAAACACTAGGAGCATTTGCATTAATAGTAATAGAGCTTTTTAAAAAAAAATTACTTAAAATAATTATTATCAAAAAAAGAAGAAAAGAGAAGAAAAGAGAGGGGAGAAAAAACAGTGAAGAAAAGAAAACAAGCGAGATTGGGCCAGGGTCAAGCTGGCCCAGCCTTCTTTCTTCTTCTTTTCCTCCTTTTCTTTTCGCCTAGGCCCAGCTCGGCCACTTTTCCCTTTCTTTCCCCCAAGCTTGGCCTCTTCTTGCCTCTCTCCCTCACGCGTTATGCAGAAAGGAGAACGATGAACGCGGGTACAAGGAGAGAGGAAACAAGACAGAAGGCAGAGCGTCGACCGGCAGTTGGTGGTCGGGGCCAGGCCGGCAGCGGCAGGTGGCACGGCGGGAGGCATTCGCGCTGGTCCTTAAAAGCGAGAGAGGGAGCACGAGACGGGGGAGGGAGAGAGATCCGGGAGAGAGAAAATCGAGAGAGAGCTGAAGCGAGAGCCAGGTGTTAGAGGACCCCTCTGGCGACCACCACGCCTGAGCCTTGGTCGACGGCGCAACGTTTCCCCTCCTCGACGCAGTTTTCCAGGTCAGTTCTATTTTTGCTTTCCTTAGTCTGCAACCCGTTTTAACCGAGGATCCTGGCTCGGAGGCATGGTGAGGCGACCGGACTTAGTCTGATATATCTAGAGCTTGCCCTCTGTTCGCCGTCGCCGAGTTGGGTAGGGTCACCTCCGGCGAGTAAGCTTGCCTTCCCCTTCCACCCTTTTTTGCTCTGTTTCGGTCTCGTCATTGGGCACGCTGGCCAGAGCTGGCAGCCCTCTGACTCACGCGTCTCCAGCCCATGTCGTACTTGTGTCTTGTCCCTGTGCTCTCGTATGTGGATTGTCATGAGTCCTGGTGCGAGTTTGAGCCTCGGCCGTTCGTTTTTCTGTTGTTCTAGAAAGTGCGCCCCAACTACTCGATGAAATGCTTAAGTTAGATCCACTTCCGTGTTCTTGGTTCGGGGTTGAATGTGTTGCCAATCTCATCATTTTGTTGTGATTTTAAGCTTGATGTTGTTTGGGGGCCGCCCACAGCTTTTTCACCTTGACCTCGCCATTTTTCTTATTGTGTTGGTGCTGGCCGAGTGGTGTGGTCCTTGGCCGGTAGTAGGGAGGTCGGCCAGCGAGTGGCAACTTAAAAAATTAAAAAAGATAGTTGGATAAAAAATAAAAAATGTTTATTCAAGTGTTATAACTTTCGAACAATCACTTAAGTACTTTAATTTTATAAAAATGATCACTCGGTTGCTAAAAATCCAACATGGCGTAACACTTCTAAAATACATTTTCAAAAACTTATTGCATTTCAGTGATTGACTAAAAAATTATACGACACTCAAGTAATTCAAAAAGAATAATTATTACATTTAAGTAAGTGTTGTGCATAAGTTATGACACCCATACGATAAAAAAAAATGATTATGACAGTTAAGTATTGTACGAAAGTTATGACATTTACAAGATTTTCCCCCCTGAATTCAAATTTGGAGATCAGAGTTAGGGATCAAGATGTCTCGATTAAGATTGGTTGAGATGGGGCTTGGCATCTAATAGATGAAGATGGAAGAAACGACCGAATGAGATGTTCCAATAGAGGAAAGCCGTGGGTGGGTGTGGCCGAACAGAGGAGATTCATCCCTGAATCATGAACAATTCAGGCGAGCTCTCAGCATCACATCGCTAGATGGGGTTCGTCGCGATGTTCAATAAAAACCGTCTGGCATTTGTGATGTTCACAGCACAAGAAAATTTGATATTTTTTTTTTTAACCTCTTTTGATTAATTCAATTGTGTGAGTCTACTAACATTTTTACTTTGGTTTCATCCAAGTTTTGGTCCCAAAATGTTATCACATCCAAATCAAGAACAAAACGACTCGTCTTGGAGGATTCCTTTGGCATGTAGTTACGATATACTATACTTATAATTATATATTGAATGATGTTGTCGCTTGTGCTGTTCTGATTTATTTCGATACGGATAGGTAGTTTATAAATTGGTTTTGATTAGAATTAGTTCACATTGTTTTAATTGACATTTGCACTCATACTTGTCATGGAGATAATCTGACATCATTTGTGTGGATGCATGGCCATCTTTGAATTTGGAGCAAGCTGGACAATTGGCATCCGGCCGTGTCCGGCTCACTTTAGGCTCGGGCCGCGCGGGCCGGCCATCATTGGCCCGCCATGGCTCGTGGACGTGCCGGAATGATTAGGGTTTGACTTGGGGTCAAACATGAGTCCGAGAAAGGGCGAAGAGCCTGCTGTCCAGATCGCTCAAGTGCTGGACAGTGGGCTGGATCGTCCAGCTTTGATCTCGGTCTAGTGGCACACCTCGAGCAATCCATGGCCATCCATGTTGCTCATTTATGTGGTTTTACATCATCTCGCATGTTTCCGTCATGTTTTGATTCGTTTTCGCATTGAATTCCAGCATGTGTTAGCGTTTATGATTTTGGTTTTTGTAAGAGTTGTAGTCTCTGTTTTGCAGTTATCTAGGAACAAAGTGTCGCTTTTCGCGGATATTTTCTCCCGCCAAAAATTTATACCGTTTTAGCAAGTTTTTCTAGCACGTTGTTTCCTTAGTCCGTTTGCAGGTTTTAGTTTCTATCCTGAAATAAAAAGGATAAAAGAGGAAAACTATTAAAAAAATCTAAATTATTTAGGTGATTATTGCGTCATAGGAATAATTTAGTTCATAATTAGTTCCATCTAATCTAAGTTAGTATTTATCTTTTTTACTTAGATTAAGGAATTCATATCTATTAGCCTAGTTGGTGCACATTGCTTTATATGCATAGCTTATGGTAGTCTTGTCACGGGCTTAATAATTTAGGTGTCATATAATGTTGCCCGACATGACTTGGGTTATTTCTTTCCTCATACTTTAACTGCTTCGTTATTGCTTGGTTTTGATTTATATTTGTTTGAGTATCCATGCATGATAAATTAGATTTCCATGTCTTTTTGGAAAAAATCAAAAAATAAAAGAAAGGAGAGATGGCATGCCAAAGCGTTTTAATAAATGCACAAAAAAAAAGACAACGATAACGAATGTTAGGTTTATTTAGCGTAACCAAGTCCCTGGATTCAAAATATCTATTCCACGCAAGTAAAATAGGCTGCTTCAACTTATCCGGCTCTTATTTATCATAATAGGCTAGTGGTAACTCTTCACTAAAGCCAAATGCTATAATTATTATGAAGGGTGCAGTTTCGAGCTAGCGCAAACCATTACTAAACCGTGCTAAGTGTAAATGCTCCCTTACAGGAGAATCATTTGTGCTTATTTTAAAGGCCGTCAATCTTTCATGTGGTTCACCTTGGGTGGTTCACGAAAACATTTAATTCAATTGTATTAATGAATGCATGCAATTTTATTTTGGGTACAGTTTGAGTTAGTGATGGATATCCTTTTATCATCAATCATTCAAGTATTGACGTGTAATCATAACATCCAAAATAAGTCCATATTCAATTTCACGTATTTATAATGCAATAGCAACTAATTTCGCAGTCAGTGTGCAATTTTAAGCCAGCGTACGATCTCACAGAGGCAAGCGATTTCCAAGTAGCATGCATCTTTAACATTAGCATGTGATTTCAAAAAGGGGCATAGAATCCTACATTTCTCGTACAATCATTAGTATTGCTGAATCCTACCATGGATGTGCATAATCACGACAGGCTTGATTCAAATGCTGTATTTCGCTCATAATGCGTAGTCACGCCATCACCAAATTTCATATCTCAAATCAACATTCAGAAATTCAATCAATGGAATTCAGTGCATGGATGCTAAATTTTTCAAAAAATGGAGTCGGTTTTTATCGAGAAACGATAATTTTTTTTATAATATTTACAAATAACAATTCGGAAACAATCCCATGGGCGGGATCTCCATTCACGGAGCGACGACCCTCGCTCAAATAGGCATGTATCCAATGCCATATGATAAATTATATGCCTTACGTATGTATGCAAAAATATAAATCATCAGAGCCGACTGCAATCCAAATAATAACGACGTTTAATCAAACAAACATGAATTCAATTTCACATCAATCAACTCAAACAACGTGTGAATACAAAATGATTAACCGGAACGAATCCAATCCCGTTAAAAAAACAACATTCAATTAAACGGACATGAATCCATTACCAAATCAATTAGTAGACAAAGCCTACAAATTCATTCAACATTTATTTAGATCAGCAAACAATTTCATTTTGTTATAGTTCAATCTATTATTGATGTGCAATCACATCATGCAATCTTAGCTCATCTTCAATTTCATGTATTTTTATTGCAAGAGCAAATAATTTCAATCGTCAACACGCAATTTTAAGACAGCATATGATTTTCATAGCAACAAACAATTTCAAGGCATCGAGTTCCTTCAAAATCAGCATGCGGTTTTAAGACAGCGCCTAATCTCCTGGATTTCTCGTACATCCATTCGTATTTCCTGATTCTACCGTCTATGTACATAATCATGACATGCTTCTTTTTTTTTTTCTCTGTCATGACATGCTCGATTCATATGCTATTTTTCACTCATAATGCAAAGGCGTGCAATTATAAATTTCCCGTCTCAAATCACCATTAAAAAAATCCAATCAATGACATTCAATGCATGGATGCCGAATTTTTTTGAGAACTGGAGTAAGCTTTATCGAAAAGTGATTTTTTATGATATTGAAAAGTAACTATTCGAAAAAAATAAAAATAAAGCCTTTGATCAACCAAAAAGAAGTTTACTGTTCACTTCCCTCTCTACTCTGAGTTCCCGACCACTGGTGCGAGGGCTCTGATGGTGGAAGACAAATTTGGAGGTACTGAGCTGTAAGCGACCAACTGATTGTGCTTTCCTCTGCTCGGGTGGGATTTGGCTCCGGTGACCTAATTCCGGAGGAAAGCTAGGCGATCGGAGACTTTACTCCGGGGGAGAGCTGAAGGCGTTTACCGTGCCCGCATCTCTAATTACTCGGGTAAGACTTAATCCCTCCCAACTCTGAGCTGTGATGGAGGGTCCTGCTAGAATTAGATAGTTGGTTTCTGGTATTTCGTTGATATTATGGAAGGGATTACTGCTATCCCGAAAGGCTGCCCCGGAAGGGGTGGGGGCCGTCAACGCAGCCGGAGCAGAGCTCCTGCTGCTCGCCAGGTTTCATATGACCCGGCGCAAAGGGGCAAATTTGGGGCTCACATTGCGACTGATGGGGGGGCCAAATTGCTGACCTCTGGTGTGGATGCTTCTGGATCAGAACCAAACCCCAAAATAGCAGAGTATAGATCCAACGCTGTGCATCAAGTGGCTGGAACGGCTCAGGATACTCGCACCTGGGCAAATGTAGCCAAAGCGGCTATGAAAGGGTATTCTCTATCATATTTTGAACCCTGTTCTGATGGGGTGTATGAAGTGCATTGCTCAGAGGAAGATCTAAATGCTGCTGATCCCATATGGCATGAGTGTCTAGTAGGCTATTTTGTAGGGAAGAAACTCCCTTTTAAATTGGTCGAGACAGCCCTCAAACATCTTTGGGGCCAGCGATTGCTAGAGGTCAAAGCTAATGACCAAGGTTTCTTTTTTTTCCATATTGCGGACCATGACTTTAGACGAGAAGTGATTGAAGGGGGTCCTTTGATAGTGGCACGTGTGCCCTTAATTCTTCAACAATGGCATCCAATGCTAGAGTTGAAAAAAGGTGATCACTCATCCATACCGGTTTGGATTAGACTAAAGAACCTTCCTTATGGGTTATGGTCTGCAAAGGGGATTAGTAAAGTGGCCAGTGCCGTAGGAAGACCGCTATATGTGGATCAAAGAACGGAGCAATTGAAGATGATTTCATTTGCTAGAGTTTGTGTCGAGCTTGTGCCTTCCAATATCGGGTGTGAGGCTATTACGGTCCACCTAAATGGGCAAATCCGTAAGGTGGACGTTCAATTTGAATGGAAGCCAATATCATGCCAAAGATGCGGTACATTTGGGCATCGGTGCCCTGTTCAGAACTCGGGTCCTTCTGAAGTTGAGCCAAACCTGGAGGCTGTGCAGCCTTCTCTGTTATCTGCAGGAGGTAATGGCATAGGCACCATTCTTAATGGCGCCCCTGCTGCTACAATGGAGATGAGACCTCCTCACTATATGGAATGGAATCAAGTTAGAAATAAGCATAACCGCGTGTCTGGATGAGGTAGCAAGCAGCCAACTCCTTTGAAACATGCCCCCCTCCCTCTTTTGATTCAGCTGATGATTTAGATGAGGAGATAGAGGCGGATGCTGCCGCTGGAGCTGCTGATGTTGGAAATGGCGGGACAAGTCAGGAACGAAATGTTGCTGCAGCTTCAAGGTTTGGTGGACAGGGGCTCGCCTGTGCTGCTGGACTTTCAGAAGAGGGGGTGGCTGATGTGTTCTCTAGTTCTAGTCTGGCTACGGGATGCTCTAGAGCTGGGATAGTTCTTCCTTCGGCTGGCTGCCCTGATGCCAATGTTGATCCTCTTAATCCCTGCTTGGCTGATGGTTATATTGATCCTGTCTCTAGGGGCTGTACTCCTTGTTTATCTGCAGGTTCCTTTGACCTTGCTGCTATGCTACCTGGTCATGTAGTGCCCCTGGAAACTGGAGGCGACACAGTAGGACTTGCTGGTGCGGAGCGATCAAGCACTGCTGGTGTGGAGCGGACAGAAGTCACTGATGTGGAGCGGACGGTTGCCAAGACAAGTCTTCCTGCTGCTGTAATTCCTGATGCTGGGGTCTGTACAGTCTTGTCAGTTGCTGGATGTGCATCAGGCGGTGCTGGCAAGGAACTGTCTGATGCCAAGATGAACTCCCCTACTGCTGTCATTACTAATTCTGGTCCAGGAGTTCATGGTGCGGTAAGTCCAACTGGAGTAAATGCTGATTCTTCAAGTCAGCAGCTAAGGCTGGATGCTGGTCAATTGGAGACTGCTAATCTTGACCTTCATCTGACTGAGGTGAAAGTTGAGAAGGCTAATAGATTGAGACCTCTTTGTTCTAAACAAGAAAATAAAGCTGGATCTTCTCCTGGATCAGCTTCTGGTAAGGCAAAGAAGACAGCTGGTAAAAGACGCTCTAAGAGGAAATAGCCCTCCTATCATTTCTTTTATAGTTTAGTTATGTCTTTTGGTTTTTGGAATGTTAGGGGTCTTATGAATCCTGTCAAGCAAGCTGAAGTAAGACAGTTTGTGCGACACAATAATCTCTGCTGTGTTGGCATTTTGGAAACCAAAGTTCCAGCTGATTGTTTTCCTAGAATTTCCTTGGGTCTCCTTCCTGGCTGGATTTGGGTAGCTAATTATGAGCACTCCCCTAGAGGGCGTATTTGGGTTGGTTGGAACCCACTTTTGGTATACTTTAATATTCGCACCTGTACTGACCAGATTATACATGGTGATGTAAATTTTTTGAACTTGAGGTCTTCTCTTACTCTCTCAGTGCTATATGGGGAACACACCTATGTTGCTCGAAGACCACTTTGGAATAAACTGGTCAGCTTGAGCTCCTCTCTTAAAGATTACCCATGGATGGTCGCTGGGGATTTCAATGCCATCAGAGATTCTTCGGATCGGATGGGGAGTCCGGATATCTGGATCCCTGCCTTTGATGAATTTAAAGAATGCTTGGACCAAGCTGAACTGTTTGACCTTCACTATGTGGGTTTTCAGTTTACCTGGTCCACCTCCTCTGGTTCTCGAAGGAAGCAAAGGAAGATTGATCGTGTCTTGGTCAACAATTATTGGTGCATTGCCTTTTCCTTCTCTGAAGCATCATTCTTGGCCCTGGGTTTATCAGACCATTCGCCTATGGCAGTGAGAATCCTAGCTCCTGGTTCTCGCCATACTCCTTTTAAGTTCTTCAATATGTGGATGAGTCATCCTGAATTTTCTTCGCTAGTCACTCAGGCCTGGGAGGCCCAAGTTTCAGGCTCCCCTATGTACAAGCTCTATTCTAGACTCAAGTTGCTAAAAGGTCGACTTAAGGGTCTTAATAGAGAAGCATATTCAGATATCTCCATGAGGGTGGCTACGGCTAAAAGGACTCTTCTATCTACTCAAGAGGCACTCCAACAAGACCCCTGGAGTAGTACACTGGCGATGGATGAACATGTTCAACTCAAGAAATATCAAGAACTCCGAACACTTGAGGAGGCGTTTTTCAAACAGAAATCTAGAATCCGTTGGCTCAAGGAAGGGGATCATAATACCAAGTTCTTTCATCACTTTGTTAACCACCGGCACCTTCGAAATCGTATCATTTCCGTTGAAGACAACTCAGGTCAAATGGTACATGAACTGAAGGATGTACAGAAGGTATTTGTCTCTTACTTTCAGGACCTCCTTGCGCCGACTGTCATGACCGTAAGGCCTTCTATACAGGAGATCAGAGATGTTATACACTCCCCCCTCAAGGAAGAACAGATTAGTATGCTTTCCCAGCCTTTCCTTTCTTCTGAGATACGTGAGGCCATGTTCTCACTGGCTGGAAATAAAGCTCCCGGCCCTGATGGATATAACACTGACTTCTTTAAAAAGAACTGGGACAAGGTTGGCTCATCAGTCATTGAAGCGATCTTGGACTTCCTTGAATCCGGCTGCTTGCTTAAGGAAGTCAATAATACAATTATTACATTGGTGCCTAAAATCCCCAATGCGACATCGGTATCGGATTTTCGTCCTATCGCTTGTTGTAATACAATTTACAAGTATATCACTAAGATATTCTCTTCTCGTATTGCCGCAGTTCTTCCTTCTTTACTAAGTCCGGCTCAAACTGCATTTGTTAAAGGTAGGAGAATCAGTGACAATATACTTCTTGCTCAAGAACTATTCAGGGGTTTTCACAACAAGCCTTATACCCCAAAATGTGCTATTAAAGTGAACTTTAGGAAAGCTTATGACACACTTGATTGGGCTTTCTTAGAGAAAACTCTTCAAGTATTTGGGTTTCCTGGCCATTTCACAAGGCTAATTATGATGTGCGTTCGCACCCCAAGATTCTCCTTATCTATAAATGGTGAACTCCATGGATTCTTCGCTAGTGGACGGGGTATACGACAAGGTGACCCTATGTCTCCATACCTCTTCACCCTTATCATGGAGGTTTTTACTGGGATACTTGATGCCCATACTCGGCTTCCGAATTTTCGATACCATTGGCGGTGCAAAGCAACACGGCTATCTCACCTATTTTTTGCGGATGATATTCTTCTCTTCAGTGAAGCTAACCTCGCTTCTATCTCTTGCATCCAAGATGGGCTTACATTATTTTCTTCTTGGAGTGGCCTGATTCCAAATGCTAGTAAGAGTGAAGTCTTTATCTCGGGAGGCTCTGAGATCATTAAGAACCAGATTGTACAAGCTCTTGGCTTTAACCTTGGTACCCTTCCTGTAAGATACTTGGGGGTACCCATCATAACAGCGAGACTGAGCAAGGTAGACTGCAATGTCCTGGTAGACAGGCTTACCGCCCGAATTCAATCTTGGACGCACCGATTCCTGTCCTTTGCAGGCCGATTACAACTTGTCAAATCAGTGCTTCATGCTATTCAAGCTTATTGGGCTTCTGTATTTTGGTTTCCTTCTTCGGTGGTGTACAAGATAGAGCAAACTTGTAGACAATTCCTCTGGAAAGGCCCTTCCATGGGTTCGGGAGGGGCAAGGGTGTCTTGGGCTGATGTGTGTCTCCCCTTTCAAGAAGGTGGCATTGGTATAAAAAGAATCAGAGACAGCAACAAAGCAGCCATGGCAAAACATATATGGTTGCTATTCACTGATAGAGAGTCATTATGGTGCAAATGGATTCATACTATATTTCTCAAAAGTAAGAACTTTTGGACCGTTTCAATTCCTACCCATTGTTCTTGGGCCTGGCGAAAAATCCTTTCTCTAAGGGATGAATTTCAACCCCATTTCAGATGGAAATTAGGAGATGGGGAAAATATATCGCTTTCGTTTGACCCATGGCTAGAATTTGGTCCTTTGAACTCGGTATTCTCTAACAGCTACATTAACCAATCGGACCTTCTTAGACAGGCAAAGGCTAAGGACTTATTTTCCCCTGATGGGTGTGATCTACTTCAAGAGCTGCTATTATGGCAAATACCGATTCCTCACCTCTCAACTGGTGAAGATATTTTTACATGGAAGGAGGACACTAGTGGAAAATTTTCAACGGCTTCGACTTGGGCTATAGTCCGACGCAAAGCAAATCCAGTTCATTGGTCCAATTTTATCTGGGATAAGGCTTTGGCCCCCAGACATCAATTCCTTCTCTGGCTTATTACCAAGAATCGTCTTCCCACACAAGTTCTCCTCATGTCATTTGGAAGGATTCCTCATGCGGTCTGTGCTTTGTGCAACTCTAGGCCTGATTCTGTGAATCACTTATTTTTTGACTGCTGTATATCCTACTCTCTGGCTAATTTTTGGGCTGCAAAATGCAACCTTCCTTGGACCAACTCTTCGTGGTTAGACAATCTCTTCTGGGCTATTGATAATATGTCTGGAAAAGGATTCTACCGTGAGATAGCGAGGTTTGCATTTGGTGCTTTATGCTATATCATCTGGAAGACCAGGAATGATATTCTCTTCCGTGGTCACATCCTCTATGCCCCTTCCATGAAGCACCACCTCTGCAAGGTGGTTAAAGATAAAGGCCTTACCTTCAAATCGGTTGAAGATAGTCCCAGAAACAGAAGGATGCAGCGTAGCTGGGGGATAGATCCTCGGATTTTTGAAGCGGAGCCTCCTTTGGCTTAGCGTAGATAGTATTGGGTCTCTTGTACCTGGGTTTCCTACTTTGCTAATTTTGTCTTTTCTTTGGGGTGACTGCGGTACCCTTATACTCTAAGGACATGTTGTCCAGTAGAGTGCTGTCGGTACCGTGTTCTCCCCTCCCCTCTGTTGTACAGTTAGCTGGTTGATTTAATACTATCTTACCTTACCAAAAAAAAAAAAAAAGTCTGTCCAAATGATTTCGATCAGAGCCATTGACTCAACCGAACATCTTTTCCGTTATTCCAAACCCGCATTGATTGAGACGATGCCTCCTTTGATGGATTCCCTCCAAGAAGAAAGGGCCGGCCACCGCTTTCTTTGACTTTCGTTTCGACAAAGGCAGCAATCACAATTTTCAACCATAGAAAAAGATCTTTACATTCCACTCCTCAAAAGGCAAAATCACTTTCAAGGGTGCATCCATAATTAGAATCATAGTAAATTTCAAACCTATCAATATCATTCATATACCCAATTGATTCGCGAAGCGTTGAATAAATTTCGAAATCTAGGAGTCAGAATTTATATTCCTTTTCAAATTCCGGTCGATGTCATTCATGTACCCAATTGATTCGCGAAGTGTTGAATAAATTTCGAAGTCTAGTAGTCAAAATTTAAATTCCTTTTCAAATCACGCTAAAATCACGTACGGGATTTCAGGAATTTATATTTCAATGGGTGGGAGTATACTTCTTTTCCTAAGTGAGATTGAGGTAAATGATGCATGCTTCATTTGGGTGCTTTTGTGGTCCGTCTCTTTATACCAATAGAAGTTGGATCAAAGAGTTATGAACCTTGAACATGTTCCGTGAAATTCCTTTTGAAAATTTCTACATATTTAGATATTTTTGGTATAGAAATAGTTGAGAATAACATTGTCGAAGACATATTTGAGAAATTTTTGTGCCTATTAATATGCTTTATGATATATATCGATTAATGATATGCTTTATCAAGTGAGATACCTAATTATGAGTAATATTCGTAATACGGAGATAGCTAACAATTACGGCAAAAAGACAAAAAAACTACCTAGTAGAGTAAGGAGATTTGTTCCTAGGTGGACCATGGAACATGCATGCCTATACACTACCAAACATACGCAAAATGGTGTGAACTATGCAAAGGTAAAAGTTACAATGATATTGTTCGCTTTGTAGTGCAGCACTCATAGACTTGTCTCATTCTCATGGTTTTATTCTCTTGGGTTTTGCCCAAAAAATGCCTTGTTATGAGTTAAGATTGGTACCAAATCTTATGTGACACATCACATCACCGCTTTCAAGCGATATGGGATATAGTTTATTCTTGTCCCTTTCGCCATTCTCGAGGCAGAGTTGCACTCCCATCCTTCGCAAGACCGGCTCGTTACAACAGCGATACAACCCACGCATCTGGCACCACCTTCTATAGAAACCCCCTACGCGCACGCACTCGGAGAGAGAGAAAGAAGCAAGAGAGAGACGTGATGGGTCATTATTCATCTTCTTCTTCAAGTCCATCCATGCTTTCGCTCAAGTGCCTGCTCGTGTTAACAGCAACATTCGTGGCCTCGTCCCTACCCTCCGGCACAGTGAATTGGGCTGGCGAGCAAGAGGCGGACCGGGTGTACCGGCTCCCCGGCCAACCGGCCGTGAAGTTCAGGCAGTACGCCGGGTACGTGACGGTCAACGAGACGCACGGGCGAGCCCTGTTCTATTGGTTCTTCGAAGCCACCGAGAAACCACAGGACAAGCCCCTCCTTCTTTGGCTCAATGGAGGTACTCTCTCCTTCCTTTTTGGGTCCCCTTTTGTCTCGTGATTCTTGTGGTCCTTAGCAAGATGCTTTTCTTCTTTTCGTGAAGTTCGTTTCCTTTCATTCTGCCTATTCGATTTCGCAATTTGTTGGTATTTAATTTATGCGGTTTATATCGTCAATTTTTGTACTAGGCTGTGACTAAGATATTCTGACGATAACATGATCCACAATTCTCTCACACGCATGTGACGATTATGTGAATTTTTAGCAGTATAATTCATGTCATTAGAGCTTTCGAATGTCTTATTTTGAGATATTACCATCTTACACGGATAGTATAGTAAGTTCTTATCTTCTCTTCGAAAAAATGAGTTTTACCATGCAGCGTATGTACCTTTGAATGTAATATTCAAAACTCATTAGGTCTAAGGAATTGTCATAGCCATAAAATCAACTAAAAGGTAATACCATTCACTAAGAATTTCTCCGAGCAAGATTTTTCTAAGATTATTTTTCACTATAATTATTCGTTTCTATATCTGGATTATCACAGGTCCTGGCTGTTCATCGATTGGCTATGGACAATCGACGGAATTAGGACCTTTCTTCCCTCAGAAGGACCAGCCAACGCTGCTGTTAAATCCTTACACTTGGAACAAAGGTTAAGCAATATAAGCACAAATTATTATCTTTTTTTGTAATCTCCAAATTCAGAAAAATCACGTCTGTGAAAAATAAGCCAGGTTCCAAAAAATTAAAATTTATATTTATATAGACACTAACGCTACTAACTCTCTCCTTTTTCTTTTTTAAAATTTCAGCTGCCAATTTGTTATTTTTAGAATCCCCGGTTGGGGTTGGATTTTCCTACACCAATACAAGTAGCGACATTAGTCAGCTCGGAGACATCATCACGGGTACAAACGATGTTTAATCCGAATTCGATTATAAGATGATAAATTCGAAATAGTTTTGTCATTTTTATATCATGATGATCGTTTTTTCTGCCCTTTTCTTTCTTAAAAATTATTCATAGCTAAGGACTCGTACGCATTTCTGGTGAACTGGTTTAGAAGATTTCCACAGTTCAAGTCCCACGATTTCTACCTTGTGGGAGAGAGCTATGGAGGTAAATCAGAAATTGAGATTAACATGGTTAAATCATCTGATTAACAATGTAACTGACTCGTTAATCTTCAAATTTCCAGGACACTATGTTCCGCAGCTTTCTGAGCTTATTGTCGACAACAACAATAAGGTCCCAAAGGAAGACTACATTAACCTTAGGGGTCTCATGGTTAGTTTCTCTCGAATCTGACTTCTTTCGAAAGGCGTAAGCTCCTGGAGACGAATATAATTGGCACTTAACCTCGATGGCACGCTTTGTAGATCGGCAATGCACTACTAGACGATGACACGGACCAGAGGGGGATGATCGACTACGCGTGGGATCATGCGGTCATATCCGATCGCTTGTATCAAGACATCAAGGCAACGTGCAATTTTAGCCAGGAGCAGTCGACCACGGAGTGCACCGGGAAACTCCACGAGTTATTTGTCGATTATGAGGTCATCAACATTTACAGCTTGTACACTCCCACATGTGTGAATAGTAACTCTAGCAGCACCCGCCAACGTCCGGTCATCGACGGCACCAGCCCCCGATTGTTCTCCAAATTCGTGAGTTTGCATATAGTCACACTTTGATTTCTCTCATCTACAATAAACGAAATGTACAGACATTCATGTCACGAACCATACTGATAATAATAGAAGTGCATGCCTGATGTGATGTATAGGCCGGATGGCACAAGAGACCGGCGGGTTACGACCCGTGCGCGATAGACTACGCCGAGGTGTATTTCAACAGACCGGACGTTCAAGAAGCGCTGCATGCGAACGTCACCAAAATCCCGTATCCATGGACTCCTTGTAGGTTAGACCATCTTCTTCGTGTTTGGTTAGGTTATCTCAAACTCTAGTCCATGTACGTAGAATGTTCTTACATCTCAGCAATACAGTCACTATTTTAGGACAGTTTCGATCCGTTTACGGTCTCTGTAGTAAGATAACGCGACGAAAAAATGGAGGATAACATATGCAGGGACGAGTTAGAAAATGAGCATCGATGAATTCATCGTTGCAGCGATCATGACGAGGAAGTTTTCTCTTGTTGCATTTACAGCACTACCCTAACGTCATGGAGCGATGCGCCGGCATCGATGCTTCCCATAATCAAGAAGCTCATACAAGGAGGCCTGCGCGTTTGGGTTTATAGGTAATCCAAAACTGCGATCCTTGATTAATTCTTGCTAGTAAAATTAATTTTGAAGAGCTCAATTTGCTCACAATTAATTCAATAATGAATATGTTGTTAATAGTGGAGACACTGATGGGAGACTCCCGGTGACTGGAACAAGATATACATTGAGAAAACTTGGCCTTGATATCGTTCATGATTGGACTCCTTGGTACAACTATCAACAGGTAATCCTCGATTAATTTCTATTGATTTATTAATGGGAGGTTTAGTTGGTTGGTCCAAGTTACTAATCATTTGCCATCAATAACGATAAGTATGTTATTATTTGGACCGATTTTTTTAATAAATCAAATTAATAATGCACTGAAAGAAAATATAGTTTCTTTCCCATTGCACCTCACATTGAAAGCTTGTTGATACTCCTCATCAGGTCACTTTTGAAACAATTTTGCGCAATATGAGAAATAATTGAGTGATAGTGTTTAATTTATCATGAGAATAACAATTTAATATGTTTTTTTAAAAATCAAATAACAAATTATTATAAATTATTATGTGATCATTTTTTTTAAAATTTATGATTCATAATAAGCCGCTATTCTTACAGTAATCCAAATATTGTTATATTATCAAAGTCTGTAGGATATATCTTTCTTAAATTATGGTATTATTGGATTTAAGATAGATGCAAATCAATTTATCGCTACAAATGGATTTGATGAATTGAAGGGGATTTGATTGACCTTTCAGGTGGGTGGATGGACAGTCGAGTACGACGAGTTGACCTTCGTGACCGTGAGAGGGGCGGGCCACGAAGTCCCTACTTTTGCCCCCAAGAGGGCTCTTCAATTGGTCAAGCACTTCTTGGCCGATGAGAAATTGCCATATGCACCATTCTAGAAAACCAATCTTTTTTAATTTTTAGTTTTTATGCTTGCATTTGACTTCCTTTTATTTTTGTTGTTTGCATTTTACTTGTTTCCTACATTAGAAGTAAATGAAATAAGGTCAATAGACTCGAGTCAATGTCAAAAGTGATCATAGGGTCATTCCCGAGAATAACAGCTGTCGAGGAAAAAGTGCCTCTTCTTCCACTTTGTACATCATTGATTTGATTGTGGCGTTGGAATTTTAAGGAAGTTGGAAAGCTTCAGGGTTTGAAATGCTTGGGTGCAATTCCTTTTCATCTCAGACTCCTATATCCAACAAACAAAAAAGAAAAAAACAATTAAAGAAGAAAACCGGTTCATTTGACCAACTTGGCGGTGATGTACATATTCAATTCCAACTACAATTCGGTTTGCTTTTTCTTGAGACGGATTTAAGCAATATTGATCAGTTCAAATGCTAAACCGACCAAGATCGCATGGTACTTGCCCTGGTCCATAGCCTTCCTTTAGTTATGGAAGGAAGATATTCTAAAATGAGGTGATCTATGCATCTATGTAGTACCATACACCATGTCGTGTTTACTTTTTTAGAATTTAAGAGTTGATTTTCCTGTTATGATTAAATAAGAAAAAACAAAAATCGAGATATAAGTTCTTAAACGCTTATTAAAAGTGCCCCCACACTTTTTATATGCAATGACATTTCACTCTCAAAATAAGTGAGTCATGCTTCCATAAAATTTTCTTCTTTTTGGCCAGACTCTTCCGTCTAATTTACTAAACAAAATTTCATAGATGAGTTATATTAAAATTATCTTATGGTAGTACTTATCATGTCCTTTTCTATCTTTTCAGCATCTAATTTAAACAGTAATTTAGGAATGTCTAGTAAATCGGTAGACCGCATAGAGTGAGCTCAGATGAGTCATGTCAAGTCAGATTGGGTCCATTTGACAAATGTTTTTTAACATGAGTCGACTTGAAACGAGCTGGCTATAAATGGGAAAATCAGAAACACTAGACACCTTCCTTAAGCATGAGAGATTCCGTTGCTTCAGTTGGCCAGGCAGAGTAGAAGCGGCGGCAACAATTCCTTTGAATTATCTTGCTTTCTTGCTCGTTCGTTGCTCTTTTCTCATGAAGAAAACTCCCGACTTTGAGCAGCAAGATTGCATCTTTTTTCCCGAATTCGCAGTGAAACGCAAGCACGAATCCAATCTAGAGCGGTAGATTGCGGTTTTAAGCTTCAGAAATGATGCCAACCTCTTGTGACGCTACTCGATTTTGAAATTCTTTTCCTTCCTTATAGCTTGCGATTTGAGAGCTATGCCGTGATGCTTATTTGAAGGGCGAGCTTGACGTTTATTCTTAATTTTTATGCTGGTGGTTCGATTCTGTTTATATTGCTCCTTGTACGCTGAAATTGTTCATGATGTTTTCCGGATCCAGTCTGCTTATGTTATCAGAGACACTTTAGAAAATTGTACGGCAATTGGATGGATATGATGGTCCTGCAAGTTGTGATTTATCTAACCAGTTTTCCATTTCTCTTTTTGCCGGACGAGCTTGGGCATACAGTGCTATGTTCATGAATTTGCTGCTGAATGGTCGCGTCTCTGTTTTCACTTTCATATAAGAATTCACGCAGAAGTACTGTTCTTCATAGACTTTTGTTTAGCCTTCCTCGCTGTGCCAAGGCATTTGCATCTGCGGTTTTGTGAATTGACACTTGAAAAAACATTATTAGACATGAAAAATTCTTAAAATATTTAAACAATAAATTACGTATTCATTTAACAATTTAAATTTTTAGAATAGATGACAATGATCTTACTAAAATCTCATATTATATCAAAACTTAAGATTTTGAATTTGAATATTTTTAGACTCCTTTTATCTCCCCCAATCAAATTTTCATACTTAGTACTATACAAAAGACTAGACTAAATACTTTAATCTAATTTCTTAAGTTTTTTAAAATAATTAACAGTGATTTTATCAAAATCTTATAGAAATTAGTAAAAGTTGACGATGATTCAAATGGGTGGCATGATATAACCGTTGGCTAGTTTGTTCTCCTTTTTTGGGGTTTTGTCATGGGGGAACCTCCTCGCTTTGAACGGCATTGAAACATTCATTTTGTCTGTGTTTTTATATTGTGTTTGTTCATCCATCGTGTAAACTTCAGGTGAACGTACCGAAGATAAAGAAGACATTTATACTACGTCCTATGTTTGGAGGCACAAGATGCACTTTGGTCGGGTTCGGCAAAGCCCAAGAACTCGGCCCATTTCTTGTGATAAATGGGACCGACAGCCCACCATAAGATTCAACAACTATACTTAGAGCAAGGGCATGTCAGAATTTTCATATTTTTTTCCTTCTTTCCCCAGCTTCATTAGATCAGAAATAAATTTGTTCGAATTATCCTAATTACGACATCACATATTTGCAAGTGCAAATATGTTGTTCCTCCATTCGCCGAACCGCGTTGGGTTTTCTTACTCCAATGCCCCCATAGAGCAAAATGACAATAGTACAGATTTGTAAAATTTTAAAATAATTAGTAGATTTTTGGAGATAACCTCATTTATCAAAAAATAAAATTCCATGCAATTATTGAAGTGCAAGAGATGCTCACACATTTCTACCAAATTGGTTCAAAAGGTTTCCAAAGAACAGATGGAGCGAGTTCTATATAGCGGGAGAAAGTTATGCGGGTTAGTAATTATCAACCCTAATATTACAATTAATTTTACAAGTTTTCAAGTATCGATTTCTTTTATTTTTTGAGAAAATATTGATTTATTCAATTAATGAATGTGGTAAATAGGTTTTCCCCCTTCTTTTTAGGGCACTATGTACCCCCAACTTGCTGAGGCAATTTATGATGAGAACCGAAAATCAACTATAGACACTTTTGTAAATCTTAAAGGCGTCATCCTCGTGCCCAAATTCTCAACTAAATCGATCTTACTTGGTGGGTTTTTCGTGTTATGCCCACTAATGCAAAAATGAAGAAATTGCTTGTGAAATTTCTGAATATGCAGTTGGGAAATCTGTATATGAATGTTGAGAAGGATTTTCACGGGGATGATCAACTATGCGTAGGGGTAAACCCTAATTTCGGATGATCTCTATAGCTCAACCAAGACCAAATGAGACTTCAGTAGTGAAGATATAACCAAAGATTATTGCATTTTATTAGACAAGCACAATGAACTATATGGGATGATCCACATGTAGAGTTCGTACTCCCCAACTTATCGGCTTAGTCCACCCTTTGCCGATCATCTCTTAAATGTGCTGCTGGTGTGAATGCTGCTGCTGTTCCTTCAGTTGCTGGTGGTGCTGCTGCTGGTGTGAATGCTACTGTTGTTCCTTCAGTGGCTGGTGGTGCTGCAGTTCCTGTAGTAGTACCCTTATTAGTTCGTGCTACTGCTGCTCCTTCAGGCCAGGAAACATCAGCTGGTGCTGCTGTCTATGGTGCTCCAGAATGTGCGGGAGTTGGTGCTGCTACTGATGGGAGTACAGCTGATGTTCCTTCAGTAGCTGGTGCTGCCGAAGTTCCTGTAGTGGTAACTGGCATCCCTCCTTTGGTAGCTCTTGCTGTTGCAGTTCCTTCAGGCCAGGAAACATTAGCTGGCGGTGCTGCTGGTGCTCCTGTTTATGGCTCTCAAGATTGTGCGGGAGTTGGCTATTTCGGGTCAGGTCAGGAGATGGGCCCTGATGCTACCATTCCAGGTTCGGATACTGCTGTTAGTTCAGCAGAGGCAGGTGTTGTTGTTGCTGGTAATTCAGGTCAGAATATGAGTCTTGCCCCTCCAGAGACTAACTTACATGATATGCAACTTACAGAGGTAAGGATAGAGCAAGCTAGTAGGTTGGGGCCCCACTCTATTACTCCTCGTGGTAAAGTTAAATCTGAGCAGTTGAGCAAGCCTAGTCCCTCGTCAAGGACAGCTTCCGGGAAAAAAAAGAAAGCGGCAGCCACTAAAAGGCGGTCAAGAAGAAAGTAGTCCTTCCTTTTGTATAATAATGTCTTTTGGTTTTTGGAATGT
>MU090273.1:0-29888 GCA_014858505.1 Corymbia citriodora subsp. variegata
GCGATCCACAAGGACAGGACAGCGACGTTCCCGGGGCGGCTGGCGTGCCGCCGGTAGGTGACCCGCGTCGAAATTTACAACATAGACAACTTTTTTGCTTGGTTTAGGGCCTCTCAGGGCTGGGCGAGTCGGGCTCGGCCTCCGGATGCTCGTAAGGGCCTATCTGGCTGCCTGCTGTTCGAGATTCTCGATCGGGAACTGGACTAGAACCGAAAAATCCCCGCCAAATGCCGCGAACGGGTCAAGCCGGCGAGTTCTCTGGGCATTTTGGGACCATTCTGGGGTGGTCTTTTGGCTTGTTTCCCGCTTCTGGGCAGCCGAAATCACCGGTCCGGCGTGCTGTTGGGGCCGTTCCGCTCGCGATCCGCCAGGACATGGCAGCGACGTTCCCGGGGCGGCTGGCGTGTCGCCGGTAGGTGACCCGCGTCGAAATTTACAACATAGACAACTTTTTTGCTTGGTTTAGGGCCTCTCAAGGCTGGTCGAGTGGGGCTCGGCTCCGAATGTCCGTATGGGCCTATCTGGCTACCCGCTGTTCGAGATTCTCGGCCGGGAACTGGACCCAAACCGCAAAATCCACGCCAAATGCCGCGAACGGGTCAAGCCGGCGAGTTCTCTATGCATTTTGGGACCATTCTGGGGTGGTCTTTTGGCCTGTTTCCCGCTTCCGGGCAGCTGAAATCACCGGTTCGGCGTGCTGTTGGCGCCGTTCCGCTCGCGATCTGCCAAGACTGGGCAGCGACGTTCCCGGGGCGACAGGCGTGCCGCCGGTAGGTGACTCGCGTCGAAATTTACAACATAGACAACTTTTTTACTCGGTTTAGGGCCTCTCAGGGCTGGTCGAGTGGGGCTCGGCCTCCGAATGCCCGTACGGGCCTATCTGGCTGCCCGCTGTTCGAGATTCTCGGCCGGGAACTAGACCCAAACCGCAAAATCCACGCCAAATGCCGCGAACGGGTCAAGCCGGCGAGTTCTCTGGGCATTTTGGGACCATTCTGGGGTGGTCTTTTGGCCTGTTTCCCGCTTCCGGGCAGCTGAAATCACCGGTTCGGCGTGCTGTTGGGGTCGTTCCGCTCACGATCCGCAAGGACAGGGCAGCGACGTTCCCGAGGCGGCTGGCGTGCCGCCGGTAGGTGACCCGCGTCGAAATTTACAACATAGACAACTTTTTTGTTCGGTTTAGTGCCTCTCAGGGCTGGGCAAGTGGGGCTCGGCCTCCGAATGTGCGTACGGGCCTATCTGGCTGCCCGCTGTTCGGGATTCTCGACAGGGAACTGGACCCAAACCGCAAAATCCCCGCCAAATGCCGCGAACGGGTCAAGCCGGCGAGTTCTCTATGCATTTTGGGACCATTCTGGGGTGGTCTTTTGGCCTGTTTCCCGCATCTGGGCAGCCGAAATCACCGGTCCGGCGTGCTGTTGGGGCCGTTCGGCAAGCGATCCGCCAGGACATTGCAGCGACGTTCCCGGGGCGGCTGGCGTGCCGCCGGTAGGGGACCCGCGTCGAAATTTACAACATAGATAACTTTTTGGTTCGGTTTAGGGCCTCTCAAGGCTGGGCAAGTGGAGCTCGGACTCCGGATGTCCGTATGGGCATATCTGGCTGCCCGCTATTCGAGATTTTCGACCGGGAACTGGACCCAAACCGCAAAATCCCCGCCAAATGCCTCGAACGGGTCAAGCCGGCGAGTTCTCTGTGCATTTTGGGACCATTCTGGGGTGGCCTTTTGGCCTGTTTCCCGCTTCTGGGCAGCCGAAATCACCGGTCCGGCGTGCTGTTGGGTCCGTTCCGCTCGCAATCCGCAAGGACAGTGCAGCGTCGTTCCCGGGGCGGCTGGCGTGCCGCCGGTAGGTGACCCGCGTCGAAATTTACAACATAGACAACTTTTTTGCTCGGTTTAGGGCCTCTCAGGGCTGGGCGAGTCGGGCTCGGCCTCCGGATGTTCGTACGGGCCTATCTGGCTGCCTGCTGTTCGAGATTCTCGATTGGGAATTGGACCAGAACCGAAAAATCCCCGCCAAATGCCGCGAACGGGTCAAGCCGGCGAGTTCTCTGTGCATTTTGGGACCATTCTGGGGTGGCCTTTTGGCCTGTTTCCCGCTTCTGGGCAGCCGAAATCACCGGTCCGGCGTGCTGTTGGGGCCGTTCCGCTCGCGATCCGCAAGGACAGGGCAGCGACATTCCCGGGGCGGCTGGCGTTCCGCCGGTAGGTGACCCGCGTCGAAATTTACAACATAGACAACTTTTTTGCTCGGTTTAGGGCCTCTCAAGGCTGGTCGAGTGGGGCTCGGCCTCCGAATGTCCGTATGGGCCTATCTGGCTGCCCGCTGTTCGAGATTCTCGGCCAGGAACTGGACCCAAACCGCAAAATCCCCGCCAAATGCCGCGAACGGGTCAAGCCGGCGAGTTCTCTATGCATTTTGGGACCATTCTGGGGTGGTCTTTTGGCCTGTTTCCCGCTTCTGGGCAGCCGAAATCACCGGTCCGGCGTGCTGTTGGGGCCGTTCCGCTCGCGATCCGCGAGGACATGGCAGCGACGTTCCCGGGGCGGCTGGCGTGCCGCCGGTAGGGGACCCGCGTCGAAATTTACAACATAGACAACTTTTTGGCTCGGTTTAGGGCCTCTCAAGGCTGGGCGAGTGGAGCTCGGACTCCGGATGTCCGTATGGGCATATCTGGCTGCCCGCTGTTCGAGATTTTCGACCGGGAACTGGACCCAAACCGCAAAATCCCCGCCAAATGCCGCGAACAGGTCAAGCCGGCGAGTTCTCTGTGCATTTTGGGACCATTCTGGGGTGGCCTTTTGGCCTGTTTCCCGCTTCTGGGCAGCCGAAATCACCGGTCCAGCGTGCTGTTGGCGCTGTTCCGCTCGCGATCCGCCAGGACAGGGCAGCGACGTTCCCGGGGCGGCTGGCGTGCCGCCAGTAGGTGACCCGCGTCGAAATTTACAACATAGACAACTTTTTGGCTCGGTTTAGAGCCTCTCAAGGCTGGGCGAGTGGAGTTCGGACTCCGGATGTCCGTATGTGCATTTCTGGCTGCCCGCTGTTCGAGATTTTCGACCGGGAACAGGACCCAAACAGCAAAATCCCCGCCAAATGCCGCGAACGGGTCAAGCCGGCGAGTTCACTGTGCATTTTGGGACCATTCTGGGGTGGCCTTTTGGCCTGTTTCCCGCTTCTGGGCAGCCGAAATCACCGGTCCGGCGTACTGTTGGGGCCGTTCCGCTCGCGATCCGCAAGGACAGGGCAGCGACGTTCCCGGGGCGGCTGGCGTGCCGCCGGTAGGTGACCCGCGTCGAAATTTACAACATAGACAACTTTTTTGCTCGGTTTAGGGCCTCTCAGGGCTGGGCGAGTCGGGCTCGGCCTCCGGATGTTCGTACGGCCCTATCTGGCTGCCTGCTGTTCGAGATTCTCGATCGGGAACTGGACCAGAACCGAAAAATCCTCGCCAAATGCCGCGAACGGGTCAAGCCGGCGAGTTCTCTGGGCATTTTGGGACCATTCTGGGGTGGTCTTTTGACCTGTTTCCCGCTTCCGGGCAGCCGAAATCACCTGTTCGGCGTGCTGTTGGGGCCGTCCCGCTCGCGATCCGCCAAGACTGGGCAGCGACGTTCCCGGGGCGGCTGGCGTGCCGCTGGTAGGTGACCCGCGTCGAAATTTACAACATAGACAACTTTTTTGCTCGGTTTAGGGCCTCTCAAGGCTGGTCGAGTGGGGCTCGGCCTCCGAATGTCCGTATGGGCCTATCTGGCTGCTCGCTGTTCGAGATTCTCGGCCGGGAACTGGACCCAAACCGCAAAATCCACTCCAAATGCCGCGAACGGGTCAAGCCGGCGAGTTCTCTATGCATTTTGGGACCATTATGGGGTGGTCTTTTGGCCTGTTTCCCGCTTCTGGGCAGCCGAAATCACCTGTTCGGCGTGCTGTTGGGGCCGTTCCGCTCGCGATCCGACAAGACTGGGCAGCGACGTTCCCGGGGCGGCTGGCGTGACGTCGGTAGGTGACCCGCGTCGAAATTTACAACATAGACAACTTTTTTGTTCGGTTTAGTGCCTCTCAGGGCTGGGCAAGTGGGGCTCGGCCTCCGAATGTCCGTACGGGCCTATCTGGCTGCCCGCTGTTCGAGATTCTCGACAGGGAACTGGACCCAAACCGCAAAATCCCCGCCAAATGCCGCGAACGGGTCAATCCGGCGAGTTCTCTGGGCATTTTGGGACCATTCTGGGGTGGTCTTTTGGCCTGTTTCCCGCTTCTGGGCAGCCGAAATCACCGGTCCGGCGTGCTGTTGGCGCCGTTCCGCTCACGATCCGCCAGGACATGGCAGCGACGTTCCCGGGGCGGCTGGCGTGCCGCCGGTAGGGGACCCGCGTCGAAATTTACAACATAGACAACTTTTTGGCTCGGTTTAGGGCCTCTCAAGGCTAGGCGAGTGGAGCTCGGACTCCGGATGTCCGTATGGGCATATCTGGCTGCCCGCTATTCGAGATTTTCGACCGGGAACTGGACCCAAACCGCAAAATCCCCGCCAAATGCCGCGAACGGGTCAAGCCGGCGAGTTCTCTGTGCATTTTGGGACCATTCTGGGGTGGCCTTTTGGCCTGTTTCCTGCTTCTAGGCAGCCGAAATCACCGGCTCGGCGTGCTGTTGGGGCCGATCCGCTCACGATCCGCCAAGACTGGGCAGCGACGTTCCCGGGGCGGCTGGCGTGCCGCTGGTAGGTGACCCGCGTCGAAATTTAAAACATAGACAACTTTTTTGCTCGGTTTAGGGCCTCTCAGTGCTGGTCGAGTGGGGATCGGCCTCCGAATGTCCGTACGGGCCTATTTGGCTGCCCACTGTTCGAGATTCTCGGCCGGGAACTGGACCCAAACCGCAAAATCCACTCCAAATGCCGCGAACGGGTCAAGCCGCCGAGTTCTCTGGGCATTTTGGGACCATTCTAGGGTGGTCTTTTGGCCTGTTTCCCGCTTCTGGGCAGCCGAAATCACCGGTCCGACGTGCTGTTGGGACGTTCCGCTCGCGATCTGCCAGGACAGGGCAGTGATGTTCCCCGGGCGGCTGGCGTGCCGCCGGTAGGGGACCCGCGTCGAAATTTACAACATAGACAACTTTTTGGCTCGGTTTAGGGCCTCTCAAGGCTGGGCGAGTGGAGCTCGGACTCCGGATGTCCGTATGGGCATTTCTGGCTGCCCGCTCTTCAAGATTTTCGACCGGGAACTGGACCCAAGCCGCAAAATCCCCGCCAAATGCCGCGAACGGGTCAAGCCGGCGAGTTCTCTGTGCATTTTGGGACCATTCTGGGGTGGTCTTTTGGCCTGTTTCCCGCTTCTGGGCAGCCAAAATCACCGGTCCGGCGTGCTGTTGGGGCCGTTCCGCTTGTGATCCACAAGGACAGGGCAGCGACGTTCCCGGGGTGGCTGGCGTGCCGCCGGTAGGTGACCCACGTCGAAATTTACAACATAGACAACTTTTTTGTTCGGTTTAGGGCCTCTCAGGGCTGGGCAAGTGGGGCTCGGCCTCCGAATGTTCGTACGGGCCTATCTGGCTGCCCGCTGTTCGAGATTCTCGACAGGGAACTGGACCCAAACCGCAAAATCCCCGCCAAATGCTGCGAACGGGTAGAGCCGGCGAGTTCTCTAGGCATTTTGGGACCATTCTGGGTTGGTCTTTTGGCCTGTTTCCCGCTTCTGGGCAGCCGAAATCACCGGTCCGGCGTGCTGTTGGGGCCGTTCCGCTCGCGATCCGCAAGGACAGGGCAACGACGTTCCCGGGGCGGCTGGCGTGCCGCCGATAGGTGACCCTCGTCGAAATTTACAACATATACAACTTTTTTGCTCGATTTAGGGCCTCTCAGGGCCGGGCGAGTGGGGCTCGGCCTCCGCATATGCGTACGGGCCTATCTGGCTGCCTGCTGTTCGAGATTCTCGTCCGGAAACTGGAACCAAACCGCAAAATCCCCGCCAACTGCCGCGAACGGGTCAAGCCGGCGAGATCTCTGGCATTTTGGGACCATTCTAGGGTGGTCTTTTGGCCTCTTTCCCGCTTCTGGGCAGCCGAAATCACCGGTCCCGCGTGCTGTTGGGTCCGTTCCGCTCGCGATCCGCCAAGACAGGGCAGCGACGTTCCTGGGGCGGCTGGCGTGCCGCCTGTAGGTGACCCACGTCGAAATTTACAACATAGACAACTTTTTTGCTCGGTTTAGGGCCTCTTAGGGCTGGTCGAGTGGGGCTCGGCCTCCGAATGTTCGTACGGGCCTATCTGGCTGCCCGCTGTTCGAGATTCTCGGCCGGGAACTGGACCAAAACCGCAAAATCCACGCTAAATGCCGCGAACGGATCAAGCCGGCGAGTTCTCTGGGCATTTTGGGACCATTCTGGGGTGGTCTTTTGGCCTGTTTCCCGCTTCTGGGCAGCCGAAATCACCGGTCCGGCGTGCTGTTGGGGCCGTTCCGCTCGCGATCCGCCAGGACAGGGCAGCGACGTTCCCGGGGCGGCTGGCGTGGCGGTGGTAGGGGACCCGCGTCGAAATTTACAACATAGACAACTTTTTTGCTCGGTTTAGGGCCTCTCAAGGCTGGGCGAGTGGGCCTCGGACTCCGGATGTCCGTACGGGCATATCTGGCTGCCCGCTCTTCGAGATTTTCGATCGGGAACTGGACCCAAACCGCAAAATCCTCGCCAAATGCCGCAAACGGATCAAGCCGGCGAGTTCTCTGGGCATTTTGGGATCATTCTGGGGTGGTCTTTTGGCCTGTTTCCTTCTTTTGGGCAGCCGAAATCACCGGTCCGGCGTGCTGTTTGGGCCGTTCCGCTCGCGATCCGCCAGGACAGGGCTGCGACGTTCCCGGGGCGGCTGGCGTGCCGCCGGTAGGTGACCCGCGTCGAAATTTACAATATAGACAACTTTTTTGCTCGGTTTAGGGCCTCTCAGGGCTGGGCAAGTGGGGCTCGGCCTCCGAATGTCCGTACGGGCCTATCTGGCTGCTCGCTGTTCGAGATTCTCTACCGGAAACTGGACCAAAACCGCAAAATCCACGCCAAATGCCGCGAACGGATCAAGCCGGCAAGTTCTCTGGGCATTTTGGGATCATTCTGGGGTGGTCTTTTGGCCTGTTTCCTTCTTCTGGGCAGCCGAAATCACCGGTCCGGCGTGCTGTTTGGGCCGTTCCGCTCGCGATCCGCTAGGACAGGGCAGCGACGTTCCCGGGGCAGCTGGCGTGCCGCCGTTAGGTGACCCGCGTCGAAATTTACAACATAGACAACCTTTTTTGCTCGGTTTAGGGACTCTCAGGGCTGGGCGAGTGGGGCTCGGCCTCCGGATGTCCGTACGGGCCTATCTGGCTGACCGCTGTTCGAGATTTTCTACCGGAAACTGCACCCAAACAGCAAAATCCCCGCCAAATGCCCCGAACGGGTCAAGCCGGCGTGTTCTCTGGGCATTTTGGGACCATTCTGGGGTGGTCTTTTGGCCTGTTTCCGAATTCTGGGTAGCCGAAATCACAGGTCCGGCGTGCTGTTGGGGCCGTTCCACTTTCGATCCGCTAGGACAGGGCAGCGACGTTCCCGAGGCGGTTGCTCGGTTTATTGCCTCTCAGGGCTGGCGAAGTGGGGCACGGCCTCCGAATGTTCGTACGGGCCTATCCGGCTGCCCGCTGTTCGAGATTTTCGACGAGAAACTGGTCCCAGACTGCAAAATCACCGCCAAATTGTGCGAATGGGTCAAGCCGGCGAGTTCTCCAAGCATTTTGGGACCATTCTGGGGTGGTCTTTTGGCCTGTTTCCGACTTCTGGGCAGTCGAAATCACCGGTCCGGCGTGCTCTTGGCGCCGTATCGCTTTGGATCCGATAGGACAGGGCAGCGACGTTCCCGGGGCGGTTGGCGTGCCGCCAGTAGGTGACTCGTATCGAAATTTATAACATAGACAACTTTTTTGCTCGGTTGAGGGCCTCATAGGGTTGGGGAAGTGGGGATCGGCCTCCGGATGTCCGTACGGGCCTATCTGGCTACCTGATGTTTGAGATTTTTGACCAGAAACTGGACACAGACTGTAAAATCCCTACCAAATGGTGCGAATGGGTCAAACCGGCGAGTTCTCGAGGCATTTTGGGACCATTCTGGGGTGGTCTTTTGGCCTGTTTCCGAATTCTTGGCAGCCGAAATCACAGGTCCGGCGTGCTGTTGGGGCAGTTCCTCTGTCAATTCGCCAGGACAGGGTAGAGACATTCCCGGGTCGCCTGGCGTGCCGCCGGTAGGTGACCCGAGTCGAAATTTACAAAATAGACAACTTTTTTGCTCGGTTTAGGGCCTCTCAAGGCTGGGGAAGTGTGGCTCGGCCTCCGGCTGTCCGTACCAGCCTATCCGGCCGCCCACTGTTCGAGATTTTCGACTAGGAATTGGACCCAGATTGCAAAATCTCCGCCAAATGGTGCGAACGGGTCAAGCCGGCGAGTTCTCTAGGCATTTTGGGACCATTCTGGGGTGGTCTTTTGGCCTGTTTCCGACTTCTGGGCAGTCGAAATCACCGGTCCGACGTGCTGTTGAGGCCGTTCCGCTTCCGATCAGCCAGGACATTGCAGCGACGTTCCCGGGGCGGCTGGCATGCCGCCGGTAGGTGACCCGCGTCGAAATTTACAACATAGACAACTTTTTTGCTCGGTTTAGGTCCTCTTAAGGCTGGGCGAGTGGGGCTCGGCCTCCGGATGTCCGTATGGGCCTATCCGGCTGCCAGCTGTTCAAGATTTTCGATCGGAAACTGGACCCAAATTGCAAAATCCCTGCTAAAAGCCCCGAACGGGTAAAGCCGGCGCGTTCTCTAGGCATTTTGGGACCATTCTGGGGTGGTCTTTTGGCCTGTTTTCGACTTCTGGGCAGCCGAAATCACCGGTCCAGCGTGCTGTTGTGGCAGTTCTTCTTCTGATCCGCCAGGACAGGGCAGCGACATTCTAGGGGTGGCTGGCGTGCCGCCGGTAGGTGACCAGCGTCGAATTTACAACATAGACAACTTTTTCGCTCGGTTTAGGGCCTCTCGGGGCTGGGCGATTGGGGCTCGGCCTCCGGATGTCCCTACGGGCCTATCCGGTTGCTCGCTGTTTGAGATTTTCGATCGGAAACTGGATCCAAACTGCAAAATCCCCGCCAAATGCCGCGAAAGGGTCAAGCCGGCGAGTTCTCTAGGCAATTTGGGATAATTCTGGGGTGGTCTTTTGGCCAGTTTCCGTTTTTTGGGCAGCCGAAATCACTGGTCCGGCGTGCTGTTGGGGCCGTTCCTCTTCCGATCCGTAGGGATATGGCAGCGACGTTCCCGGTGTGGCTGGCGTGCCGTCGGTAGGTGACCCGCGTCGAAATTTACAACATAGACAACTTTTTCGCTCGGTTTAGGGCCTCTCAGGGCTTGGCGAGTTGGGGTCCGCCTCCGAATGTCCGTACGGGCCTATCCGGCTGCCCGCTGTTCGACATTTTCGACCGGAAACTGGACCCAAACTGCAAAATCCCCGGCAAATGCCGCGAACGGGTCAAGCAGGCGAGTTCTCTAGGCATTTTTGGACCATTCTGGGGTGGTCTTTTGGCCTGTTTCTGACTTCTGGGCAGCCGAAATCACCGGTCCGGCGTGCTGTTGGGGCCGTTCCTCTTCCCATCCGCCGGGACAGGGCAGCGACGTTCCCGAGGTTGCTGGCGGGCCGCCGGTAGGTGACCCGCGTCAAAATTTACAGCATAGACAACTTTTTCGCTCGGTTTAGGGCCTCTCAGGGTTGGGCGAGTGGGCTCGGCCTCCGGATGTCCGTACGGGCCTATCCGGCTGCCCGCTGTTCGATATTTTCGACCGGAAACTGGACCCAAACTGCAAAATCCCCGGCAAATGCCGTGAACGGGTCAAGCCGGCGAGTTCTCTAGGCATTTTTGGACCATTCTGGGGGGGTCTTTTGGCCTGTTTCCGACTTCTGGGCAGTCGAAATCACCGGTTCAGCGTGCTGTTGGGGCCATTCCGCATCCGATCCACCAGGACAGGGCAGCGATGTCCCCGGGTCGGCTAGCGGGCCGCCGGTAGGTGACCCGCGTCAAAATTTACAGCATAGACAACTTTGTCGGTCGGCTTAGGGCCTCTCCGGGTTGGGCGAGTGGGGCTCGGCCTCCGGATGTCCGTACGGGCCTATCCGGCTGCCCGTTGGTCGAGATTTTTGACCGAAGACTGGACCCAAATTGCAAAATCCCCGCAAAATGCCGCGAACGGGTCAAGCCATCGAGTTCTCTAGGCATTTTGGGACCATTCTAGGGTGGTCTTTCGGCCTGTTTTCGAGTTCTGGGAAGCCGAAATCACCGGTCCGGCGTGCTGTTGGGGCCGTTCTGCTTCCGATCCGTTAGGACAGGGCAGCGACGTTCCCCGGACGGCGTGCGTGCCGCCGGTAGGTGACCCGCGTCGAAATTTACAACATAGAGAACTTTTTCGCTCGGTTTAGGGCCTCTCGGGGCTGTGCGAGTGGGGCTCGGCCTTCGGATGTCCGTACGGGCCTATCAGGCTGCCCGCTGTTCAAGAATTTCGACCGAAAACTGGACCCAAACTGCAAAATCCTCGCAAAATGCCGCGAACGGGTGAAGCCAGCGAGTTCTCTAGGCATTTTGGGACCATTCTGGGGTGGTCTTTTGCCTTGTTTCCGACTTCTGTGCAGCCGAAATCACCGGTCCGGCGTGCTGTTGGGGCCGTTCCGCTTCCGATTCGCAAGGACAGGGCAGCGACGTTCCCAGGGCGGCTGGCTTGCCGCCGGTAGGTGACTTGCGTCGAAATTTACAACATAGACAACTTTTTCGCTTGGTTTAGGGCCTCTCGGGGCTGGGTGATTGGGGCTCGGCCTCCGGATGTCCCTACGGGCCTATCCGGCTGCTCGCTGTTCGAGATTTTCGACCGGAAACGGGACCCAAACTGCAAAATCCCCGCCAAATGCCGCGAAAGGGTCAAGCCGGGGAGTTCTTAAGGCATTTTGGGACCATTCTGGGTGGTCTTTTGGCATGTTTCCGACTTCTGGGCAGCCGAAATCACTGGTCCGGCGTGTTGTTGGGGCCGTTCCGCTTCCGATCCATCGGGACAGGGTAGCGACGTTACCGGGACGGTTGGCGTGCCGCCGGTAGGTGACCCGCGTCGAAATTTACAACATAGACAACTTTTTCGCTCGGTTTAGGGCCTCTTAGGGCTGGGCAAGTGGGGCTCGGCCTCCGGATGTCCGTACGGGCCTATCCGGCTGGCTGCTGTTCGAGATTTTTGACCAGAAACTGGACCCAAACTGCAAAATCCTCGCCAAATGCCGCGAACGGGTCAAGCCGGCGAGTTCTCTAGGCATTTTGGGACCATTCTGGGGTGGTCTTTTGGCCTGTTTCCGACTTTTGGGCATCCGAAATTGCTGCTTCGGCGTGCTGTTGCGGCTGTTCCACCTCCGATCCGCCAGGACAGGGCAGCGACATTCCCGGGGCGGCTGGCTTTCGTCGGTAGGTGATCCTCGTCGAAATTTACAACATAGACAATTTTGTCGCTTGGTTTAGGGCCTCTCAGGGCTGGGCGAGTGGGGCTCGGCCTTTGGATGTCCGTACGGGCCTATTTGGCTGCCCGTTGCTCGAGATTTTCGACAGAAAACTGGACCCAAACTGCAAAATCCCCACAAAATGCCGCGAACGGGTCAAGCCAGCGAGTTCTCTACGCATTTTGGGACCACTCTCGGGTGGTCTTTCGGCCTGTTTCCGACTTCTAGGCAGTCGAAATCACCGGTCCGGCGTGCTGTTGGGGCCGTTCCGCTTCCGATCCGTTAGGACAGGGCAGCAACGTTCCCAGGGCGGCTGGCGTGCCGCCGGTAGGTGACCCGCGTCGAAATTTACAACATAGAGAACTTTTTCGTTCAGTTTAGGCCCTCTCGGGGCTGGGCGAGTGGGGCTTGGCCTCCGGATGTCTGTACGGCTCTCCGGCTGCCCGCTGTTCGAGATTTTCGACCGGAAAATGGACCCAAACTGCAAAATCCCCGTCAAATGTCGCGAACGGGTCAAGCCGACGAGTTCTCTAGGCATTTTGGGACCATTCTGGGGTGGTCTTTTGCCCTGTTTCCGACTTCTGGGCAGCCGAAATCACCGGTCCGGCGTGCTGTTGGGGTCGTTCCTCTTCCGATCCGCAAGGACAGGGCAGCGACGTTCCCAGGGCGGCTGGCGTGCCGCCGGTAGGTGACTTGCGTCGAAATTTACAACATAGACAACTTTTTCGCTCGGTTTAGGGCCTCTCGGGGCTGGGCGATTGGGGCTCGGCCTCCGGATGTCCCTACGGGCCTATCCAGCTTCTCGCTTTTCGAGATTTTCGATCGGAAACGGGACCCAAACTGCAAAATCCCCGCCAAATGCCGCGAACGGGTCAAGCCGGTGAGTTCTTTAGGCATTTTGGGACCATTCTAGGTGGTCTTTTGGCCTGTTTCCGACTTCTGGGCAGCCGAAATCACCAATCCGGCGTGCTGTTGGGGCCGTTCCGCTTCCGATCCACCGGGACAGGGCAGCGACGTTACCGGGACGGCTGGCGTGCCGCCGGTAGGTGACCCGCGTAGAAATTTACAACATAGACAACTTTTTCGCTCGGTTTAGGGCCTCTTAGGGCGGGGCGAGTGGGGCTTGGCCTCCGGATGTCCGTACGGGCCTATCCGTCTGGCCGCTGTTCGAGATTTTCGACCGGAAACTGGAACCAAACTGCAAAATCCCCGCCAAATGCCGCGAACGGGTCAAGCCGGCGAGTTCTTTTGGCATTTTGGGACCATTCTGGGGTGGTCTTTTGGCCTGTTTCCGACTTCTGGGCGGCCGAAATCACCGGTCCGGCGTGCTGTTGGGGCCGTTCCGCTTCCGATCCACTGGGACAGGGCAGCGACGTTACCGGGACGGCTGGCTTGCCGTCGGTAGGTGACCCGCGTCGAAATTTACATCATAGACAACTTTTTCGCTCGGTTTAGGGCCTCTCAGGGCTGGGCGAGTGGGGCTCGGCCTCCGGATGTCCGTGCGGGCCTATCCGGCTGGCCGCTGTTGGAGATTTTCGACTGGAAACTGGACCCAAACTGCAAAATCCCCGCCAAATGCCGCGAACGGGTCAAGCCGGCGAGTTCTCTTGGCATTTTGGGACCATTTTGGGGTGGTCTTTTGGCCTGTTTCCGACTTCTGGGCAGCCGAAATCACAGGCCGGCGTGCTGTTCGGGCCATTTTGCTTCCAATCTGCCGGGACTGGGCAGCGTCGTTCCCAGCGCGGCTGGCGTGCCGCCGGTAGGTGACCCGCGTCTAAATTTACAACATAGACAAATTTTTCGCTCGGTTTAGGGCCTCTCGGGGCTGGGCGAGTGGGGCTCGACCTCCGGATGTCCTTACGGGCCTATCCGGCTACCCATTGTTCGAGATTTTCGACCGGAAACTAGAACCAAACTGCAAAATCCCCGGCAAATGCCGCGAACGTGTCAAGCCGGCGAGTTCTCTAGGCATTTTGGGACCATTCTGGGGTGGTCTTTTGGCCTGTTTCCGACTTCTGGGCATCCGAAATCATTGCTCTGGCATGCTGTTGCGGCTATTCCACCTCCGATTCGCCAGGACAGGGCAGCGACGTTCCCGAGGCGGCTGGCGTGCCGCCGGTAGGCGACCCGCGTCGAAATTTATGACATAGACAACTTTTTCGCTCGGTTTAGGCCCTCTCGGGGCTGGGCGAGTGGGGCTCGGCCTTCGGATGTCCTTGCGGGCCTATTCGGCTGCCCGCTGTTCGAGATATTCGACCGGAAACTGGACCCAAACTGCAAAATCCCCACCAAATGCCGCGAACGGGTCAAGCCGGCGAGTTCTCTAGGCATTTTAGGACCATTCTGGGGGGGTCTTTTGGCCTGTTTCCGACTTCTGGGTAGCCGAAATCACCGGTCCAGCGTGCTGTTGGGGCCATTCCGCTTCCGATCGGCCAGGACAGGGCAGCGACGTTCCTAGGGCGGCTGGCGTGCCACCGGTAGGTGACCCGCATCGAAATTTACAACATGGACAACTTTTTCGCTCGGTTTAGGGCCTCTCAGGGCTAGGCGAGTGGGCTCGGCCTCCGGATGTCCGTATGGGCCTATCCGGCTGCCCACTGTTCGAGATTTTCGACCGGAAACTGGACCTAAACTGCAAAATCCCCGGCAAATGCCGCGAACGGGTCAAGCCGGCGAGTTCTCTAGGCATTTTGGGACCATTCTAGGGTGGTCTTTTGGCCTGTTTCCGACTTCTGGGCAGCCGAAATCACCGGTCCGGTGTGCTGTTGGTGCAGTTCCGCTTCCGATCCGCCTGGACAGGGCAACGACGTTCCCGGGGCGGCTGCCGTGCCGACGGTAGGTGACCCGCGTCGAATTTACAACATAGACAAATTTTTCGCTCGGTTATGGCCTCTCAGGGCAGGGCGAGTGGGGCTCGGCCTCCGGATGTCCGTACGGGCCTATCCGTCTGGCCGCTGTTCGAGATTTTCGATCGGAAACGGGACCCGAACTGCAAATCCCCCTCAAATGCCGCGAACGGGTCAAGCCGGCGAGTTCCTTAGGCATTTTGGGACCATTCTGGGGTGGTCTTTTGGCCTATTTCCGACTTCTGGGCATACGAAATCACCGGTCCGGCATACTGTTGGGGCCGTTCCGCTTCCGATCTCCGGGACAGGGTAGCGACGTTCCCGGGGCGGCTGGCGTGCCGCCGGTAGGTGACCCGCGTCGAAATTTACAACATAGACAAGTTTGTCGCTCGGTTTAGGGCCTCTCAGGGCTGGGCGAGTGTGGCTCGGCTTCAGGATGTCCGTACGGGCCTATCCGGCTGGCCGCTGTTCGAGGTTGTCGATCGGAAACTGCACTCAAATTGTAAAATCCCCGCCAAATGCCGCGAACGGGTCAAGCCGGCGATTTCTCTAGGCATTTTGGGACCATTCTGGGGTTGTCTTTTGGCCTGTTTCCGAATTCTTGGCAGCTGAAATCACCGGTCCGGCGTGCTGTTGGGGCCGTTCCGCTTCCGATCCGCCAGGACAGGGCAGCGACGTTGCCGGGGCGGCTGGCGTGCCGCCGGTAGGTTACCCGTGTCGAAATTTACAACATAGACAACTTTGTCGCTCGGTTTAGGGCCTCTCAGGGCTGGGCGAGTGGGGCTCGGCCTAAGGATGTCCGTACGGGCCTATCCGGCTGCCCGCTGTTCGAGATTTTTGACCGGAAATTGGACCCAAATTTCAAAATCCCCGCCAAATGTCGCGAACGGTTCAAGCCGGCGAGTTCTCTAGGCATTTTGGGACCATTCTAGGTGGGTCTTTTGGCCTGTTTCTGACTTCTGGGCATCCGAAATCACCGGTCCGGCGTGCTGTTGGGGCCGTGCCGCTTCCGATCCACCGAGACAGGGCAGCGACATTCTCGGGGGGGCTGGCGTGCCGCCGGTAGGTGACCTGCGTCGAAATTTACAAAATAGACAACTTTTTCACTCGGTTTAGGGCCTCTCAGTGCTGGGCAAGTGGGGCCCGGCCTCCGGATGTCCGTACGGGCCTATCTGGTTGACCGCTGTTCGAGATTTTCAACCTGAAACTGGACCCAAACTGCAAAATGCCTGCCAAATGCCGCGAACTGGTCAAGCCGGCGAGTTATCCAGGCATTTTGGGACTATTCTGGGGTGGTCTTTTGGCCTGTTTCCGACTTATGGGCAGCCCAAATAACTGGTTCGGCGTGCTGTTGGCGCCGTTCTGCTCGCGATCCGCCAGGACAGGGCAGCGACGTTCCCGGGGCGGCTAGCGTGCTGCCGGTAGGTGACTGGCGTCGAAATTTACAACATAGATACTTTTTTTCTCGGTTTGGGGCCTCTCTGGGCTGGGCAAGTGGGGCCCGGCCTCCGGATGTCCGTACGGGCCTATCTGGCTGCCCGCTGTTCGAGATTTTCGACCTGCAACGGGACCCAAACTGCAAATTCCATGCCAAATGCCGCGAACGGGTCAAGCGAGCGAGTTCTCCAGGCATTTTGGGACCATTCTGGGGTGGTTTTTGCCCTGTTTCCGAATTCTGGGTAGCCGAAAACATCGGTTCGGCGTGCTGTTGGGGCCGTTCCGCTCGCGATCCGCCAGGACAGGGCAGCGACGTTCCCGGGGCGGCTGGCGTGCTGCCGATAGGTGACTGGCGTCGAAATTTACAACATAGAAACTTTTTTTCTCGGTTTAGGGCTCTCAGGGCTGGGCAAGTGGGGCCCGGCCTCCGGATGTCCGTACGGGCCTATCTAGCTGCCCGCTGTTCGAGATTTTCGACTTGAAACTGGACCCAAACTGCAAAATCCTCGCCAAATGGCGCGAACGGGTCTAGCCGGTGAGTTCTCCAAGCATTTTGGGACCATTCTGAGGTGGTCATTTCGCTTGTTTCCGACTTCTGGGATGCCGAAATCACCGGTTCGGGGTGCTGTTGGGGCCTTTCCGCTCGCGATCTGCCAGGACAGTGCAGCGACGTTCCCGGGGCGGCTGGCGTGCCGCCGGTAGGTGACCCACGTCGAAAGTTACAACATAGACAACTCTTTTTCTCGGTTTAGGGCCTCTCAGGGCTGGGCAAGTGGGGCCCGCCCTCCGGATGTCCGTACGGGCCTATCTGGCTGCCTGCTGTTCGAGATTTTGGACCGGAAACTGGACCCAAACTGCAAAATCCCCGCCAAATGCCGCGAATGGGTCAAGCCGGCGAGTTCTCCAGGCATTTTGGGACCATTCTGGGGTGCTCTTTTCGCCTGTTTCCGACTTCTGGGCAGCTTAAATCACCCGTCCGGCGTGCTGTTGGGGCCGTTCCGCTCGCGATCCGCTAGGACAGGGCAGCGACGTTCCCGGGGCGGCTGGCGTGCCGCATGTAGGTGACCCGTGTCGAAATTTATAGCACAGACAACTTTATTGCTCGGTTTAGGGCTCTCAGGGATGGGCAAGTGGGGCCCGGCCTCCGGATGTCTGTACGGGCCTATCTGGCCGCCCGCTGTTCGAGATTTTCGCCCGAAACTGGACCCAAACTGCAAAATCCCCGCCAAATTGGACCCAAATAGAACAGGGCAACGACGTTCCCGGGGTGGCTGGCGTGCCGCCGGTAGGTGACCCGCGTCGAAATTTACAACATAGACAACTTTTTTTCTCGGTTTAGGGCCTCTCAGGGGTGGGCAAGTGGGGCCCGGCCTCCGGATGTCCGTACGGGCCTATCTGGCTACCCGCTGTTCGAGATTTTTGACTTGAAACTGGACCCAAACTTCCCAATCCACGCCAAATGCCGCGAACGGGTCAAGCGGGCGAGTTCTCCAAGCATTTTGGGACCATTCTGGGGTGGTCTTTTGCCGTGTTTCCGACTTCCGGGCAGCCGAAATCATCGGTTAGGCATGCTGTTGGGGCCGTTCCGCTCGCGATCCGCCAGGACAGGGCAGCGACGTTCCCGGGGCGGCTAGCGTGCTGCCGATAGGTGACCCGCGTCGAAAGTTACAACATAGACAACTCTTTTGCTCGGTTTAGGGCCTCTCAGGGCTGGGCAAGTGGGGCCCGCCCTCCGGATGTCCGTACGGGCCTATCTGGCTGCCCGCTGTTCGAGATTTTCGACCGGAAACTGGGACCAAACTGCAAAATCCCCGCCAAATGCCGCGAACGGGTCAAGCCGGCAAGTTCTCCAGGCATTTTGGGACCATTCTGGGGTGGTCATTTCGCCAGTTTCCGACTTCTGGCAGCCGAAATCACCGGTCAGGCGTGCTGTTGGGGCCGTTCCGCTCGTGATCTGCCTAGATAGGGCAGCGACGTTCCCGGGGCGGCTGGCGTGCTGCCGGTAGGTGACCGGCGTCGAAATTTACAACATAGAAACTTTTTTTCTCGGTTTAGGGCCTCTCAGGGCTGGGCAAGTGGGGCCCGGCCTCCGGATGTCCGTACGGGCCTATCTGGCTGCCCGCTGTTCGAGATTTTTGAGCTGAAACAGGACCCAAACTGCAAAATCCACGACAAATGCCGCGAACGGGTCAAGCGGGCGAGTTCTCTAGGCATATTGGGACCATTCTAGGGTGGTGTTTTGCCTTGTTTCCGACTTCTGGACAGCTGAAATCATCGGTTCGGCATGCTGTTGGGGCCGTTCCACTGGCGATCCGCCAGGACAGTGTAGCGACGTTCCCAGGGCGGCTGGCGTGCTGCCGGTGGGTGACCCGCGTCGAAATTTACAACATAGACAACTTTTTTGCTCGGTTTAGGGCCTCTCAAGGCTGGGCGAGTGGGGCTCGGCCTCCGAATGTCCGTACGGGCCTATCTGGCTGCCCGCTGTTCCAGATTTTTGACCTGAAACTGGACCCAAACGGCAAAATCCACGCCAAATGCAGCGAACGGGTCAAGCGGGCGAGTTCTCCAGGCATTTTCGGACCATTCTGGGGTGGTCTTTTGCCCTGTTTCCGACTTATGGGCAGCCGAAATCATCGGTTCGGCGTGCTGTTGAGGCCGTTCCGCTCGCGATCCGCCAGGACAGGGCAGCGACGTTCCCGGGGCGGCTGGCGTGCCGCCGGTGGGTGACCCGCGTCGAAATTTACAACATAGACAACTTTTTTGCTCGGTTTAGGGCCTCTCAGGGCTAGGCGAGTGGGGCTCGGCCTCCGAATGTCCGTACGGGCCTATCTGGCTGCCCGCTGTTCCAGATTTTCGAGCAGAAACTGGACCCGAGCAGTAAAATCCCCGCCAAATGCCGCGAACGGGTCAAGCCATCGAGTTCTCTAGGCATTTCTAGACCATTCTAGGGTGGTCTTTTGGCCTGTTTCCCACTTCTGGGGCCGTTCCGCTCGCGATCCGCCAGGACAGGGCAGCGACGTTCCTGGGGCGGCTGGTGTGCTGTTGGTAGGTGACCGGCGTCGATATTTACAACATAGGCAACGTTTTTGCTCGGTTTACGGCCTCTCAGGGCTGGGCAAGTGGGGCCCGGCCTCCGAATGACCGTACGGGCCTAACTGGTTGCCCGCTGTTCGAGATTTTCGACCTGAAACTGGACCGAAACTGCAAAATCCCGGCCAACTGCCGCGAACGGGTCAAGCCGGCGAGTTCTCCAGGCATTTTGGGACCATTCTAGGGTGCTCTTTTCGCCTGTTTCCGGCTTTTGGGCAGCTTAAATCACCGGTCCGGCGTGCTGTTGGGGCCGTTCCGCTAGGACAGGGCAGCGACGTTCCCGGGGCGGCTGGCGTGCCGCATGTAGGTGACCCGTGTCGAAATTTACAACATAGACAACTTTTTTGCTCGGTTTAGGGCTCTTAGGGATGGGCAAGTGGGGCCCGCCCTTCGGATGTCTGTACGGGCCTATCTGGCTGCCCGCTGTTCGAGATTTTCGCCCGAAACTGGACCCAAACTGCAAGATCCCGGCCAAACTGGACCCAAATAGGACAGGGCAGCGACATTCCCGGGGTGGCTGGCGTGCCGCCGGTAGGTGACCCGCGTCGAAATTTACAACATAGACACTTTTTTGCTCGGTTTAGGGCCTCTCAGGGCTGGGCGAGTGGGGCTCGGCCTCCGAATGTCCGTACGGGCCTATCTGGCTGCTCGCTGTTCCAGATTTTCGAGCAGAAACTGGACCCGAGCCGTAAAATCCCCGCCAAATGCCGCGAACGGGTCAAGCCATCGAGTTCTCTAGGCATTTCTGGACCATTCTGGGGTGGTCTTTTGCCCTGTTTCCCACTTCTGGGCAGCCGAAATCATCGGCTCGGCGTGCTGTTGGGGCCGTTCAGCTCGCGATCCGCCAGGATAGGGCAGCGACGTTCCCGAGGCGGCTGGCGTGCTGCCTGTAGGTGATCGGCGTCGAAATTTACAACACAGAAACTTTTTTTCTCGGTTTAGGGCCTCTTAGGCTGGGCAAGTGGGGCCCGGCCTCCGGATGTCCGTACAGGCCTATCTGTCTGCCCGCTGTTCGAGATTTTGGACCTGAAACTGGACCCAAACTACAAAATCCCCGCCAAATGCCGCGAACGGGTCAAGCCCGCGATTTATCCAGGCATTTTGGGACCATTTTGGGGTGGTCTTTTGCCCTGTTTCCGACTCTGGGCAGCCCAAATAACTGGTCCGGCGTGCTGTTGGGGCCGTTACGCTCGCGATCCGCCAAGACAGGGCATCAACGTTCCTGGGGCGGCTGGCATGCTGTCGGTAGCTGACCCGCGTCGATATTTACAACATAGGCAACGTTTTTGCTTGGTTTACGGCATCTCAGGGTTGGGCAAGTGGGGCCCGGCCTCCGAATGACCGTACGGGCCTATCTGGTTGCCCGCTGTTCGAGATTTTCGACTTGAAACTGGACTGAAACAGCAAAATCCCCGCCAAATGCCGCGAACGGGTCAAGCCGGCGAGCTCTCTAGGCATTTCTGGACCATTGTGGGGTGGTCTTTTGGCCCGTTTCCCAAATCTAGGCAGCCGAAATCACCGGTCCGGCGTGCTGTTGGGGCCGTTTCGCTTGCGATCCGCCAGGACAGGGCAGGGACGTTCCCGGGGCGGCTGGCGTGCCGCTGGTAGGTGACCCGTGTCGAAATTTACAACATAGACAACTTTTTTACTCGGTTTAGGACCTCTTAGGGTTGGGCGAGTGGGGCTCGGACTCCAGATGTCCGTACGGGCCTATTTGGCTGCCCGCTGTTCGAGATTTTCGACCAGAAACTGGACCCGAGCCGTAAAATCCCCGCCAAATGCCGCTAACGGGTCAAGACAGCGAGTTCTCTAGGCATTTCTGGACCACTCTGGGGTGGTCTTTTGGCCCGTTTCCCACTTCTGGGCAGCTGAAAGCACAGGTCCGGCGTGCTGTTGGGGCCGTTCCGCATGTGATCCGCCAGGATAGGGCAGCGACGTTCCCGGGGCGGCTGGCGTGCCGCCAGTAGGTGACCCGCGTCGAAATTTACAACATAGACAACTTTTTTGCTCGGTTTAGGGCCTCTTAGGGCTGGGCGAGTGGGGCTCGGTCTCCGGATGTCCGTACGGGCCTATCTGGCTGCCCGTTGTTCGAGATTTTCGGCCGGAAACTGGACCCGAGTCGCAAAATCCCCACCAAATGCCGCGAACGGGTCAAGCCGGCGAGTTCTCTAGGCATTTCTGGACCATTTTGGGGTGGTCTTTTGGCCCGTTTCCCACTTCTGGGCGGCCGAAAGCTCCGGTCCGCGTGCTATTGGGGCCGTTCCGCATGCGATCCACCAGGATAGGGCAGCGACGTTCCCGGGGCGGCTGAAGTGCCGCCGGTAGGTGACCCGCGTCGAAATTTACAACATAGACAACTTTTTTGCTCGGTTTAGGGCCCCTCAGGGCTGGGCGAGGGGGTTTAGGCCTCCGGATGTCCGTACGGGCCTATCTGGCTGCCCGTTGTTCGAGATTTTCGATCGGAAACTGGACCCGATGCGCAAAATCCCCGCCAAATGCTGCGAACGGGTCAAGCCCGCGAGTTCTCTAGGCATTGCTGGACCATTCTGGGGTGGTCTTTTGGCCCGTTTCCCACTTCTGGGCGGCCGAAAGCTCCGGTCCGGCGTGCTGTTGGGGCCGTTCCGCATGCGATTCGCCAGGATAGGGCAGCAACGTTCCCGGGGCGGCTGGCGTGCCGCCGGTAGGTGACCCGCGTCGAAATTTACAACATAGACAACTTTTTTGCTCGGTTTAGGGCCCCTCAGGGCTGGGCGGGGGCGGGTTAGGCCTCCGGATGTCCGTACGGGCCTATCTGGCTGCCCGTTGTTCGAGATTTTCGATCGGAAACTGGACCCGAGCCGCAAAATCCCCGCCAAATGCTGCGAACGGGTCAAGCCGGCGAGTTCTCTAGGCATTGCTAGACCATTCTGGGGTGGTCTTTTGGCCCGTTTCCCACTTCTGGGCTGCCGAAAGCACCGGTCCGGCGTACTGTTGGGGCCGTTCCGCATGCGATCCGCCAGGATAGGGCAGGGACGTTCCCGGGGCGGCTGGCGTGCCGCCGGTAGGTGACCCGCGTCGAAATTTACAACATAGACAACTTTTTTGTTCGGTTTAGGGCCTCTCAGGGCTTGGCAAGTGGGGCTTGGCCTCTGGATGTCCGTACGGGCCTATCTGGCTGCCCACTGTTCGAGATTTTCGATCGGAAACTGGACCCGAGCCGCAAAATCCCCGCCAAATGCCGCGAATGGGTCAAGCCGGCGAGTTCTCTAGGCATTTCTGGGCCATTCTGGGGTGGTGTTTTGGCTTGTTTCCCACTTCTAGGCGGCCGAAATCACCGGTCCGGCGTACGGTTGGGGCCGTTCCGCTTGCGATCCGCCAGAACAGGGCAGCGATGTTCACGGGGCGGCTGGCGTGCCGCCGGTAGGTGACCCGCGTCGAAATTTACAACATAGACAACTTTTTTGCTCGGTTTAGGGCCTCTCAAGGCTGGGCGAGTGGGGCTCGGCCTCCGGATGTCTGTACCGGCCTATCTGGCTGCCCGTTGTTCGAGATTTTCGATCGAAAACTGGACCCGAGCCGCAAAATCCCCGCCAAATGCTGCGAACGGGTCAAGCCGGCGAGTTCTCTAGGCATTTCTGGACCATTGTGGGGTGGTCTTTTGGCCCGTTTGCCACTTCTGGGCAGCCGAAAGCACCGGTCCGGCGTGCTGTTGGGGCCGTTGCGCATGCGATCCGCCAGGATAGGGCAGCGATGTTCCCGGGACGGCTGGCGTGCCGCCGGTAGGTGACCCGCGTCGAAATTTACAACATAGACAACTTTTTTGCTCGGTTTAGGGCCTCTCAGGGCTGGGCGAGTGGGGCTCGGCCTCCGGATGTCAGTACGGGCCTATCTGGCTGCCCGCTGTTCGAGATTTTCGACCGGAAACTGGACCCAACCCGCAAAATCCCCGACAAATGCCGCGAACGGGTCAAACTGGCGAGTTCTCTAGGCATTTCTGGACCATTCTAGGGTGGTCTTTTGGCCCGTTTCCCACTTCTGGGCGGCCGAAAGCACCGGTCCGCGTGCTGTTGGGGCCGTTCCGCATGCGATTCGCTAGCATAGGCCAGCGACGTTCCCGGGGCGGCTGACGTGCCGCCGGTAGGTGACCAGCGTCGAAATTTACAACATAGACAACTTTTTTGCTCGGTTTAGGGCCCCTCAGGGCTGGGCGGGTGGGGTTCGGCCTCCGGATGTCCGTACGGGCCTATCTAGCTGCCGCTGTTCGTGATTTTCGATCGGAAACTGGACCCGAGCCGCAAAATCCCCGCCAAATGCTGCGAACAGGTCAAGCCGGCGAGTTCTCTAGGCATTGCTGGACCATTCTGGGGTGGTCTTTTAGCCCGTTTGCCACTTCTGGGACGCCGAAAGCACCGGTCCGGCGTGCTGTTGGGGCCGTTCTGCATGCGATCCGCCTGGATAGGGCAACGACGTTCCCGGGGCGGCTGGCGTGCCGCCGGTAGGTGACCCGCGTCGAAATTTATAACATAGACAACTTTTTTGCTCGGTTTAGGGCCTCTCAGGGCCGGGCGAGTGGGGCTCGGCCTCCGTATGTCCGTACGGGCATATTTGGCTGCCCGCTGTTCGAGATTTTCGACCGGAAACTGGACCCGAGCCACAAAATCCCCGCCTAATGCCGCGAACGGGTCAAGCCGGCGAGTTCTCTAGGCATTGCTGGACCATTCTGGGGTGGTCTTTTGGCCCGTTTCCCACTTATGGGCCGCCGAAAGCACCGGTCCGGCGTGCTGTTGGGGCCGTTCCGCAAGCGATCCGCCAGGAGAGGGCAGCGACGTTCCCGTGGCGGCTGGCGTGCCGCCGGTAGGTGACCCGCGTCGAAATTTACAACATAGATAACTTTTTTGCTCGCTTCAGGGCCTCTCAGGGCTGGGCGAGTGGGGCTCGGCCTCCGGTTGTCCGTACGGGCTTATCTGGCTGCCCGCTGTTCGAGATTTTCGGCCGGAAACTGGACACGAGTCGCAAAATCCCCGCCAAATGCCGCGAACGGGTCAAGCCGGCGAGTTCTCTAGGCATTTCTAGACCATTCTAGGGTGGTCTTTTGGCCCGTTTCCCACTTCTGGGCGGCCGAAAGCACCGGTCCGCGTGCTGTTGGGGCCATTCCGCATGCGATCCGCCAGGATAGGGCAGCGACGTTCCCGGGGCGGCTGGCGTGCCGCCGGTAGGTGACCCGCGTCGAAATTTACAACATAGACAACTTTTTTGCTCGGTTTAGGGCCTCTCAGGGCTGGGCGAGTGGGGCTCGGTCTCCGGATGTCCGTACGGGCCTATCTGGCTGCCCGCTGTTCGAGATTTTCGGCCGGAAACTGGACCCGAGTCGCAAAATCCCCGCCAAATGCCGCGAACGGGCCAAGCCGGCGAGTTCTCTAGGCATTTCTGGACCATTTTGGGGTGGTCTTTTGGCCCGTTTCCCACTTCTAGGCGGCCGAAAGCTCCGGTCCGCGTGCTGTTGGGGCCGTTCCGCATGCGATCCACCAGGATAGGGCAGCGACGTTCCCGGGACGGCTGACGTGCCGCCGGTAGGTGACCCGCGTCGAAATTTACAACATAGACAACTTTTTTGCTCGGTTTAGGGCCCCTCAGTGCTGGGCGGGTGGGGTTAAGCCTCCGGATGTCCGTACGGGCCTATCTGGCTGCCCGCTGTTCGTGATTTTCGATCGGAAACTGGACCCGAGCCTCAAAATCCCCGCCAAATGCTGCGAACGGGTCAAGCCGGCGAGTTCTCTAGGCATTGCTGGACCATTCTGGGGTGGTCTTTTGGCCCGTTTCCCACTTCTGGGCGGCCGAAAGCACCGGTCCGCGTGCTGATGGGGCCGTTCCGCATGCGATCCGCCAGGATAGGGCAGCGACGTTCCCGGGGCGACTGACGTACCGCCGGTAGGTGACCCGCGTCGAAATTTACAACATAGACAACTTTTTTGCTCGGTTTAGGGCCTCTCAGGGCTGGGTGTGTGGGGCTCGGCCTCCGGATGTCCGTACGGGCCTATCTGGCTGCCCGCTGTTCGAGATTTTCGACCGGAAACTGGACCCGACCCGCAAAATCCCCGACAAATGCCGCGAACGGGTCAAACCGGCGAGTTCTCTAGGCATTTCTGGACCATTCTGGGGTGGTCTTTTGGCCCGTTTCCCACTTCTGGGCGGCTGAAAGCACCGGTCCGCGTGCTGTTGGGGCCGTTCCGCATGCGATCCGCCAGCATAGGGTAGCGACGTTGCCGGGGCGGCTGGCGTGCCGCCGGTAGGTGACCCGCGTCGAAATTTACAACATAGACAACTTTTTTGCTCGGTTTCGGGACCCTCAGGGCTGGGCGGGTGGGTTTCGGCCTCCGGATGTCCGTACGGGCCTATCTGTCTGCCGCTGTTCGTGATTTTCGTTCGGAAACTGGACCCGAGCCGCAAAATCCCCGCCAAATGCCACGAACGGGTCAAGCCGGCGAGTTCTCTAGGCATTGCTGGACCATTCTGGGGTGGTCTTTTGGCCCGTTTCCCACTTCTGGGCCGCCGAAAGCACCGGTCCGGTGTGCTGTTGGGGCCGTTCCGCATGCGATCCGCTAGGATAGGGCAGCGACGTTCCCGGGGCGACTGACGTGCCCCCGGTAGGTGACCCGCGTCGAAATTTACAACATAGACAAGTTTTTTGCTCGGTTTAGGGCCTCTCAGGGCTGGGCGAGTGGGGCTCGGCCTCCGGATGTCCGTACGGGCCTATCTAGCTGCCCGCTGTTCGAGATTTTCGACCGGAAACTGGACCCGACCCGCAAAATCCCCGACAAATGCCGCGAACGGGTCAAACCGGCGAGTTCTCTAGGCATTTCTGGACCATTCTGGGGTGGTCTTTTGGCCCGTTTCCCACTTCTGGGCGGCCGAAAGCACCGGTCCGCGTGCTATTGGGGCCGTTCCGCATGCGATCCGCCAGGATATGGCAGCGACGTTCCCAGGGCGGCTGGCGTGCCGCCGGTAGGTGACCCGCGTCGAAATTTACAACATAGACAACTTTTTTGCTCGGTTTAGGGCCTCTCAGGGCTGGGTGAGTGGGGCTCGGCCTCCGGATGTCCGTACGGGCCTATCTGGCTGCCCGCTGTTCGTGATTTTCGATCGGAAACTGGACCCGAGCCGCAAAATCCCCGCCAAATGCTGCGAACGGGTCAAGCCGGCGAGTTCTCTAGGCATTGCTGGACCATTCTGGCGTGGTCTTTTGGCCCGTTTCCCACTTCTGGGCCGCCGAAAGCACCGGTCCGGCGTGCTGTTGGGGCCGTTCCGCATGCGATCCGCCAGGATAGGGCAGCGACGTTCCCGAGGCGGCTGGCGTGTCGCTGGTAGGTGACCCGCGTCGAAATTTACAACATAGAACTTTTTTGCTCGGTTTAGGGCCTCTCAGGGCTGGCCAAGTGGGGCTCGGCCTCCGGATGTCTGTACGGGCCTATCTAGCTGCCCGCTGTTCGAGATTTTCGACCGGAAACTGGACCCGAGCCGCAAAATCCCCGCCAAATGCCGCGAACGGGTCAAGCCGGCGAGTTCTCAAGGCATTTCTAGACCATTCTGGGGTGGTCTTTTGGCCCGTTTCCCACTTCTGGGCAACCGAAAGCACCGGTCCGGCGTGCTGTTGGGGCCGTTCCGCATGCGATCTGCCAGGATAGGGCAGGGACGTTCCCGGGGCAGCTGGCGTGTCGCCGGTAGGTGACCCGCGTCGAAATTTACAACATAGACAACTTTTTTGCTCGGTTTAGGGCCTCTCAGGGCTTGGCAAGTGGGGCTCGGCCTCCGGATGTCCGTACGGGCCTATCTAGCTGCCCACTGTTCGAGATTTTCGACTGGAAACTGGACCCCAGCCGCAAAATCCCCGCCAAATGCCGCGAACGGGTCAAGCCGGCGAGTTCTCTAGGCATTTCTGGGCCATTCTTGGGTGGTCTTTTGGCCTGTTTCCCACTTCTGGGCGGCCGAAATCACCGGTCCGGCGTACGGTTGGGGCCGTTCCGCTTGCGATCCGCCAGAACAGGGCAGCGACGTTCACGGGACGGCTGGCGTGCCGCCGGTAAGTGACCCGCGTCGAAATTTACAACATAGACAACTTTTTTGCTCGGTTTAGGGCCCCTCAGGGCTGGGCGGGTGGGGTTCGCCCTCCGGATGTCCGTACGGGCCTATCTGGCTGCCCGCTGTTCGTGATTTTCGATCGAAAACTGGACCCGACCGCAAAATCCCCGCCAAATGCTGCGAACGGGTCAAGCCGGCGAGTTCTCTAGGCATTGCTGGACCATTCTGGGGTGGTCTTTTGGCCCGTTTCCCACTTCTGGGCCGCCGAAAGCACCGGTCCGGCGTGCTGTTGGGGCCGTTCCGCATGCTATCTGCCAGGATAGGGCAGCGACGTTCCCGGGGCGGCTGGCGTGCCGCCGGTAGGTGACCCGCGTCGAAATTTACAACATAGACAACTTTTTTGCTCGGTTTAGGGCCTCTCAGGGCTGGGCGAGTGGGGCTCGGCCTCCGGATGTCCGTACGGGCTTATCTGGCTGCCCACTGTTCGAGATTTTCGACTGGAAACTGGACCCGAGCCGCAAAATCCTCGCCAAATGCCGCGAACGGGTCAAGCCGGCGAGTTCTCTAGGCATTTCTGGGCCATTCTGGGGTGGTCTTTTGGCCTGTTTCCCACTTCTGGGCGGCCGAAATCACCGGTCCGGCGTACGGTTGGGGCCGTTCCGCTTGCGATCCGCTAGAACAGGGCAGCGACGTTCACGGGGCGGCTGGCGTGCTGCCGGTAGGTGACCCGCGTCGAAATTTACAACATAGACAACTTTTTTGCTCGGTTTAGGGCCTCTCAGGGCTGGGTGAGTGGGGCTCGGCCTCCGGATGTCTATACCGGCCTATCTGGCTGCCCGTTGTTCGAGATTTTCGATCGGAAACTGGACCCGAGCCGCAAAATCCCCGCCAAATGCTGCGAACGGGTCAAGCCGGCGAGTTCTCTAGGCATTGCTGGACATTCTGGGGTGGTCTTTTGGCCCGTTTCCCACTTCTGGGCGGCCGAAAGGACCGGTCCGGCGTGCTGTTGGGGCCGTTCCGCATGCGATCCGCCAGGATAGTGCAGCGACGTTCCCGGGGCGACTGACGTGCCGCCGGTAGGTGACCCGCGTCGAAATTTACAACATAGACAACTTTTTTGCTCGGTTTAGGGCCTCTCAGGGCTGAGCGAGTGGGGCTCGGCCTCCGGATGTCCGTACGGGCCTATCTGGCTGCCCGCTGTTCGAGATTTTCGGCCGGAAACTGGACCCGACCCGCAAAATCCCCGACAAATGCCGCGAACGGGTCAAACCGGCGAGTTCTCTAGGCATTTCTGGACCATTCTGGGGTGGTCTTTTGGCCCGTTTCCCACTTCTGGGCGGCCGAAAGCACCGGTCCGCGTGCTGTTGGGGCCGTTCCGCATGCGATCCGCCAGCATAGGGCAGCGACGTTCCCGGGGCGACTGACGTGCCGCCGGTAGGTGACCCGCGTCGAAATTTACAACATAGACAACTTTTTTGCTCGGTTTAGGGCCTCTGAGGGCTGGGCGAGTGGGGCTCGGCCTCCGGATGTCCGTACGGGCCTATCTGGCTGCCCGCTGTTCGAGATTTTCGACCGGAAACTGGACCCGACCCGCAAAATCCCCGACAAATGCCGCGAACGGGTCAAACCGGCGAGTTCTCTAGGCATTTCTGGACCATTCTGGGGTGGTCTTTTGGCCCGTTTCCCACTTCTGGGCGGCTGAAAGCACCGGTCCGCGTGCTGTTGGTGCCGTTCCGCATGCGATCCGCCAGGATATGGCAGCGACGTTCCCAGGGCGGCTGGCGTGCCGCCGGTAGGTGACCCGCGTCGAAATTTACAACATAGACAACTTTTTTGCTCGGTTTCGGGACCCTCAGGGCTGGGCGGGTGGGTTTCGGCCTCCGGATGTCCGTACGGGCCTATCTGTCTGCCCGCTGTTCGTGATTTTCGTTCGGAAACTGGACCCGAGCCGCAAAATCCCCGCCAAATGCCACGAACGGGTCAAGCCGGCGAGCTCTAGGCATTGCTGGACCATTCTGGGGTGGTCTTTTGGCCCGTTTCCCACTTCTGGGCCGCCGAAAGCACCGGTCCGGCATGCTGTTGGGGCCGTTCCGCATGCGATCCGGCAGGATAGGGCAGCGACGTTCCCGGGGCGGCTGGCGTGTCGCCGGTAGGTGACCCGCGTCGAAATTTACAACATAGAACTTTTTTGCTCGGTTTAGGGCCTCTCAGGGCTGGCCGAGTGGGGCTCGGCCTCCGGATGTCTGTACGGGCCTATCTAGCTGCCCGCTGTTCGAGATTTTCGACCGGAAACTGGACCCGAGCCGCAAAATCCCTGCCAAATGCCGCGAACGGGTCAAGCCGGCGAATTCTCAAGGCATTTCTAGACCATTCTGGGGTGGTCTTTTGGCCCGTTTCCCACTTCTGGGCAGCCGAAAGCACCGGTCCGGCGTGCTGTTGGGGCCGTTCCGCATGCGATCCGCCAGGATAGGGCAGCGACGTTCCCGAGGCGGCTGGCGTGTCGCTGGTAGGTGACCCGCGTCGAAATTTACAACATAGAACTTTTTTGCTCGGTTTAGGGCCTCTCAGGGCTGGCCGAGTGGGGCTCGGCCTCCGGATGTCTGTACGGGCCTATCTAGCTGCCCGCTGTTCGAGATTTTCGACCGGAAACTGGACCCGAGCCGCAAAATCCCCGCCAAATGCCGCGAACGGGTCAAGCCGGCAGTTCTCAAGGCATTTCTAGACCATTCTGGGGTGGTCTTTTGGCCCGTTTCCCACTTCTGGGCAGCCGAAAGCACCGGTCCGGCGTGCTGTTGGGGCCGTTCCGCATGCGATCCGCCAGGATAGGGCAGGGACGTTCCCGGGGCAGCTGGCGTGTCGCCGGTAGGTGACCCGCGTCGAAATTTACAACATACACAACTTTTTTGCTCGGTTTAGGGCCTCTCAGGGCTTGGCAAGTGGGGCTCGGC